>APFE030598479.1:77771-165706 GCA_000404065.3 Pinus taeda
CTATCCCAGGTCAACTCCTCTTCACCGTGTTGGGAGCAGGACACGTCCATGAAGAATCCGGAGCACACCGCCTGTTTTAACCGAGCTCATCCACGGATCCCATCGTGATATTACCGGGCCCACCACCTTCGTTCGACATTCCGAGGATTCATCCACTTGGCTAACTTCGGGGCATGGCTCTGATACCACTTGTAAGGATTCTGGACACCACATATCTCCACAATGGTATGATATTGTCCACTTTGGGCCTAAGCCCTCATGGGTTTGCTTTTGGACTTACCCCAAAAGGCCTCAAACCAATGGAGATATTTGTCCATCCTTATATACCCATGATCCTCCCCACTTCTAGTCAATGTGGGACTTTGGTCGTATACCCAACAATAGGAACTCCTGGAGTTGACAATTTTTCTTCCACTACCCCATTGTCATCTCCCTCTGTTGAATCCTCAATGCAGTTCCCAAGTTTCCCACACATGCCTCCAAGTCCAAGTCAAAATCAAGGCCAAATGAATCCTCCCACATTCAACATTGGAGGTGGAAACATAAACACCTTTTTTTCTCCCCGCACAAGACCCAGTCCCCAACCTACCTTGGATACCACTGGTTGGAAAAAAAATATCCATAGTTAGGCAATGAAGGCCATTGCTAACTTTTGGTACTATTCTGACATACCTTTCCACTGTGCAATAAGTTGTTATTGAAAAGCTATGATTGATGCAGTTGCTATTGCAGGTCCAAGGTTCAAAGATGTTGAAGATGCCATGCTTGTGCTATCTGAGTTTCTTTCATCATGGGTAGAAATAGGGTGCACGATCATGAGTGATGGATGGATAGATCAGAGGAACATAACTTTAATAAATCTCCTTGTATCTTGTCCAATAGGTACAATGTTTCTCAAATCAATGAATGCCTTAGACAAGGTTAAGACTGCACAACTTATTTGTGAAATGATGGAGGAAGTCATTCAAGAAGTGGGAGAAGAACATGTTGTACAAATTGTCACTGACAATGTAGCTAATTACATGGTTGTTGGTAGACTTTTTGAGATTAGGAACCCCAATATTTTTTGGACCTATTGTGTTTCACATTGTATATATTTAATGCTTTAGGACATTGGTAAGATTCATTGGATACATGGGGTTGTGGAGAAGGAAAAATCCATTACCAAATACCTATACAACCACATTATTGTCCTAAACACCATGAGAAAATACACTAAAGGTAAAGAAATGGTTCGACCTGTAGTGACTAGATTTGCAACAAATTTCATATCTTTTCAATTTGTGGTTGAGCAAAAGATAAATCTAAAGAGGATGTCCTTGGGACTTGAGTGGATGGCATCTAAACATTCCAAGACCCTTGAAGACATTGAAGTTGTTGCACTTGTGTTTAATGATGATTTCTGGAAAGATGCCGAAGAGATTATTGCTGTGATGGAGTCCCTTGTTAGAGTTCTCAAGTACTTCAAGTCTTTTAACTTTTTCATGTTTTAAATTTCATTTCAAGCTTATTTTTATTATCAATGTTTCATATTAACTTAAATTTGAAAGCTTGAACTTTCAGGATGGTTGATGGTGACAAACCTGCTATGGGTTACATTTATGAGGCGATGGATCTTGCAAAGGAGGCCATCAAAAGAAGATATGGGGGTGAGGAGGCAAAGTATATGCCTCTTTGGGACATTATTGATGCACACTAGATAGGACATTGCATTCCCCCTTACATGCTGCTTGGCACATCTTAAATCCATAGTATTTTTACGATAATAGAATATTTAATGAGGATGGGGAGGTTCACAGAGGACTTATGACAGTATGGAAAGGTGCTTCCCTGATCCAGAATTTCAAAGTCGTGTCTTTCCCCAACTATATGATTATAGAGAACCACCTAAATTATTTTCCTATACCAATTTTATACGAGAAAGGTCTAAGGTGTTTCTAGGTAACCTTTGAGGCTTGAAGGTTTTATCAGTTCAATAAATTTGTTTAAACTTTATTTTGTATGTTAAATGTTTTATTAAATTTTTTTTGTCCTTTTAAGTTTTTACTATTTAGTATTTAGTACGTCTACGCATGAACCCTTGCCACTTTCTAGGTCTTTGGTGGCAAAACGTTTGTAGTGATACGCGAGATTTGAAGAGATTTGCCATTCGAATATTAAACCAAGCATGCAATGCTTCACGTTGTGAGTGAAACTGGAGCATGCTTGAGAAAATACATTCTAAGAAGTGCAACCGATTGACACAAAAGCACTTAAATGACCTTGTATTTTTCCATTACAATATACAACTTCGCCACGAGAAAATATTAGGTGAGAGTTTGAATTTGAAGATTTCATAATTTGATTTGGAATTTAGAGTTGAAACTTTAAAGTTCAAAGTCAAACTTAAATTCACATTTCAATGTCTCATGATAATGATAGGCTTGGATCATTTACCAATAGACCTTGAAGAGATAGATTTGCAAACTACAAATGCAGCAGATTGGGTCCAATTAGAGGATGCTCCTCTTTTAAGCCTACATGACTTGAAGAACTTTGAGAGTCAAGCAAGTGGAGGAGTGGGAGGAATCACTTATAGTTCTCACTCTTAAGAGTCTTAGACTCTTAGTTACTGATTTTTTCTAATTAGTATGCAGTTGTTTGTAAACTTTTAGAAGCAGTTGCTTCTAGTTCTATGTAGTCACTAGTTAGGAGTCATGACTCAGTACTTTGGATCATGTTTGGACTCATAACATATATAAGATTCTTATTTATTCATGATATTTTGGACATCTATTGATATTATGAATTGTGTGGACATGGATTTACTGAATATCAATGAAAAATGTATTTTTTTTTTTAATTCAATATATGTGTATATTTTTATTTATTGAATTCACTGATTTTTCCCAAATTCCTCCCCCCCTTCCCCCTTTTTTTTCCGATTTTTCCCCAATTTGATTAAAATTCATAGCCCTTTTGCCTCGCTGATTTATTGTCTATTTCGAGTCTGGTAACATTAGTTACAAGTTTCATTCTTCATTTATGAGTGCTAAGGTGTGCTAGAGAGTGCCAATGCATGTTGAGGAGTGTTAGGGAGTACTAGGACAACACAAGGGAGCACTAGGTCAAAATGCATGGAAGTGAATGAATATGAGGTTGTGTTGGGGAGTGTCAATGAGTGCTAGTTGTCATGCAAGGAGGGAGTGACAAGGTATGCCAGGAATGGGTAAGCCATGCCAGGGAATATCAGGGAATGTCAAGAAGTGCTAGAGTGTGTTAGGTAGTTCTGGGGTCTGCTAATATGTTAAAAAAAGTGCCAAGGCATTCCAGGTGCTAAGACATGCTAGGATGTGAAGGGTGCTAGAGTATGCCAATATGCTTCAAGGAGTTTCAAGGCAACAAAAGGAATAACCAAGCTAAAATGAAAGGAAATGGACAAATAAGAGGGTTAATAAGTCAGGACTTTATCTTTTTCAAAAGGGGCATGCTAGGCACACTAATAATATGTTCCAATACATGCCAAGTGCCAATGAGCGCCAAGTGTTAATTTTTGTCAATGCAATATTATGCCAAAGAGTTCCAGGGCATGCTAGGGACTACAGGGAATGCCAACACATGATAGGGCAGTCCTATGCCATGCTATGGCATGCCAACATGTGCTTTGGCGTCCTACCCATGGCAAGATATTTTAGGTACAAAGATGTTCCAAGACATGTGAGGTGCCAAGGAATGTTAGTGTATTGTTCCAAAGCATGTTAAGGTGTGCCATGAGTGTTGAGGAGTGCTAGGTCTCTCTCATTAATAGAATTGACAGAACTTGATTATGTATAAAATAATATAGTTCCTACACACACTAGTGGAACTTTATTTAAAGGAAATTTTCTAGACAATAAACCTAATAGAGATGAATCATGTGTTGACTCATAGGAAGATTATATTATTATGACTTGAGGGAAATGATACACACTAATTACTTCTTAACAAATTGACTGGCTATTATAACCACTATGACCTTGGACACATAATGAAAAAGAATCCACAATAATGGTCTTAAATCATTATATTTTGACAAAATATATAGTAACATGTACATAGCATCATCAAAAACTCATTAGAATGATCAATGGTGATGAACATTTTTTGACCATCACCAAAAGTAACCAAAAAGAGCATTGGTGAGGGTCAATAAAAGATCATCACTTGAAATGTCACCAAAGAGAGAATTAGTGATGGGCCTTTAATGACTGTCACCAAAAGTGTCACCAGAGAGAGAATTAGTGATGGGAAATTAACGAACCTCACCAAAACTGTCATTGAAAATGGCTTTGGTGACAAACCTTAAAGGACCATCACTATATACACTTACAGCAACGATTTTTTAAAGACCATCACCAAATGCGACATTGGTGATGGACCTTAAAGGTCCATCACAAGCATGAAGCGTCATCAAAAACTCATTGGAATGATAAATGATGATGAAAATTTATTGATCGTCACCAAAAGTAAACAAAAATATCATTAGTGACGGTCAATAAAATATTGTCACTAGAAGTGTCACCAAAGAGAGAATTAGTGATGGGCCTTTAATGACCCTCACCAAAAGTGTCATTGAAAATGGCTTTGGTGACAAACTGTAAAGGACCATCACTATATACACTTACAACAACGCTTTTTTAAAGACCGTCACCATATGTGACATTGGTGACGGACCTTAAAGGTCTGTCACAAGCATGACCCTCACCAATGACCTTTTTTCTTGTAGTAGACGGAGTGGTGTAGGGCAAATGGATGTGGGGATGGTGGAAGGGTGTAAAGAAAAATGTACTAGGCATTGCAGGTAATATACCCCCATAGGTTGTATGATAGGATGAAGTATCCTATGGGAGAACTACTTCTCATTACACTAAAATCCGATGGTTTTCCATCAGTTTTTTGATGAAACGTGGCTCTCAATTATGTTGATGTAATTTCATTGAATAATCCAATGAACATGTTGTCATCGAATATTTGACATCCCTTTTTCAGATATCCTTATCAAAATCAATCATTAGTTTGGACACATAATTGTTGAATATTCAATGAATGCTTGTCAAAAGTTCATTGGATATTCGATGAAAATTCTGTAAAATTTCTAATAGAGAACGTCAAATAATTTGACGAAAGTTCATTAGATAACCGATGAAACTTTGTGTTGAATATTCAATATCTAGTGAGTCTATCCGATAGAGGTGCCATACCTTTGATGGGTATGTTTGTCAGAATTCTCATTGGAGACCTGATGGAAGTGTGTTAGATATTCAACGGAACTTTTCCTTGAATATTAGACATTGAATGAGGCTATCTAATGGAGGTTCCATACCTCCAATGGGTATGTTTGTAGAATGCTCATCACATATTTGATGAATATTTATATGGAATATCCGTTGGATATGGGTTTGTAAGATATTCGACGAACTTATAGCTATTAAAAAATTCAATAGTCTATGATTATAGTTTAGGTACATCCTTTTGCCTACATGAGTATCTAAGATCATCCCTTTCAATTGATGTCTAATGACCAACCCATATTTCATGAAATCAAAGAGATCTAGATTATAAACCTCTCCTATTTCAATTCAACACTATCTAGGTTTAAGAATATCTACTTATGATCATCATAGGAAATGCACAACAATCATCAACAAATGGAACCCCACCTTTATCTAGGAACAAACAATTTAAGGAATTCAATATAGTTTTGATATTTTTGAGAGAAAATAATAGATATTTGAGAGTGTATAGCCATGCTCTCTATGTAATTTAAATTCTTATTTAAACTTTCTAATTTAAAATTCTAATCCTAGAGAGTGTAGAGTGTTAGAGACCAAGTTGGAAGTTGAAGATCATTTTCGGCCTATTAGGACTAGGGGAACAAACCTTAGTACCTTGCAAGATTAAATGGTAACAATTTTGCATGCACTCGCAGGACTTCACCAAAACGTATGAGAGGCACATAAAAATCCCTAGCGAGATAGATGCCCTAAGCAGATAAAGGATTGGCTGAGATTTGGCATAGGCACTGCAGGTGATGAGATGATGGATGGTTTTATGAATAGGGGTCGACTAGGAATATGCACAAACAATTGAAAACTATCTTTCACCTACTTCAAGAACTTGCACCAACTCTTAAACATGAACATTTTTAGCCATGGATTTTGAAAAAAAAAAGCTTAGGTTGGCTCTGATTCACCCTCATCCAAAAGCCATTTAAGCAAGTATAAATAGTAAGGCTGTAAATATTTCTGTTAATTTCAAATATATTCATTTGTTAGATAATATTGATTTGCACAAGAATATTGGAGATATATTGTACAATGACATAAACAATATAACCTTGGAATCTCATCAGGATAGGCACATGGTGACTCAAATCACCAACCAATTGATGTAAGAGAGGGTGTTTTCAAGGGAAAAATAAATGAAAAAAGATGAGTTGCTAGTTGGGTTATGAAATTGGGAGAAGATCCTAAATATGGAAAGTACATTAAAGCCCTGATCAATGCCAAATAAACCAAGATGCAAACATTCAGGAAAATTCTTAAAATGCTTGGTAATGAACATGTGCAAACACCTAAATTATTTCAAGTGGAACAAGAGAAGAATCAATTGCTGGATATCATCATAGAGAGAAACTAAGAGTTAAAAAACTACACAAACATGTTTAAGGATTATATTTAAATATTCAAAATCATTTTTGTACATATCTTCCTTCTTCTTCTACTATTGAATGAGACATTCCTCCATATTCTTCATAAGAAGTTATATAAACCCAAAGGAAAAAGTTCATAGAAATCTCATGAAGTGCAAGGTGTTGACAATATACCATGCATTTTCCATGTGGAGTTATCAATAATGGTATATATTATCCAAATGAATTCCTAATCTTAGAAAATGAGCAAAAGGAACACTAGAAAAATTTATGAGAAGTTTTATAAACCCAAAGGAAAAAGTTCATTGAAACCTCATGAAGTGGAAGTTGTCGATAATATACCATGCATTTCTATGTGGAATTATGTATGTTGGCATATATTGTCCCAACAAATTACTTATATCAAAAAGTGAACAAACATAACACTGGAAATGACAAGGTTAAAGTTCAAATTCCTCTCAAAATTTCATGTTAGATGTGTTGTACTAATATTTTATGTTTTTGGAAATAAGGGTTGTTGGAAAATTGGACTCATAATTTTTAAAGTCAAGTTTCTTAAAATTAATGAGTTACATCTCAAAAATGTATAATTATATAATGGAAATTGTAAGCAATAGTTTACTTTTCTCCTAGGGCCCCTACTCAAATTTATAGCCATTGCATTATGTAAAAATGCAAGGTGAAGTTCCACTGAATTACAATTTGCAGAGTAATGATGCTCCACCATATTAGAGAGAATTAGATCTGTCAATGATAATTGGGAAATTAAGCCATAAGTTGCATGTGGATAGAGTCCTTTCAGAGGCTAGAAATGAGCACACTTTATAGCAAACAAATGGAGGTATTGGCCCAATCACACCATTATGTGGGCTTTTATGCATATGAAACAGATAAATTGTTAGTAATATTATGGCTTTAAATACCATTTGAGTAATTCTTGTTTTGAGAGCCCATTCTAAAACATGGAAAATGGTGTAAAAAAATGTAAATGTTTATCTGGATACTAAGTTCTTGATATAAAATTTGGTTGACCATGTAAAGTTCCTAGTGGGAATTGAATATCAAGGCCCACTAAAGAAAATATTAAAGTCATATTCACATACCTTTGCCTTTCCTAAGTAGATATGCTACGCTATGATGAAATCATGACATAATTTAGGAGGGTATTTCTACTACCGTTCTACACATTATCATGCTAGTTGAACTCATAAAAGCTAAGAAACCAAAGAAGAACCTAGTACATGAGGCTAGATGCTTATGCTAGGCTCACTCATTTGGAGCTAGAATACTCACAGGTTTAAGATTTTACATTTTTACTATAATAATATGAATTCTTGCTCCTGTTAGAGATTAGTAGTGCAAGATTGAGGCTAAGTGCCATTGTAATTGCAAATTAACAGTGAATTCCTTGATCTAGTTGGTGTTAGAAATGAAGGAGACTTTTCCAATATGGTGTTGGAAAATAGGGCTTGAGCTAGTTGGTGCTCGTAAGGATACCCATCAACATTTAAGGAATTAAGTTGTTATTCTCTTATTGATGCCTCTATATGAATTTATTTTCCTTGGAACTCACACTAACTTGTAGGCTAGCGAGTGGTTCCCACTATTACATTTCCCTCTTCCTTGTCTAGATCAATGTCTTTTGCTTATAGCCTTTGTGAAATTTTGTGAGAAATCCTATAAATGGAGAGAGAAAACATTACCCTTTTCATCTAATAACCCTAGCTAAGGAGATACATCTGAATTCAATTCCTTTGGATGAGTAGTGAATGTTCCCTTGGCATCTAACTTCTTCTTCTATTTTTATCTTCAAAGTTCATATAAGTATTCATTGATCTTTTCTTAACATATCAATTATGTTAGCCTAATAAGTGTTGAATTTTTATTTTTGGTATCTAATTTTGAAAAAAATTCAGATATCAACGTTATTTTGTTTGGATTATTTTAGCTTGTGCGTAATCTATAATTTGTGATAGGCCACTTCATCTAGGCAATCATACCAGAAAGGAAAACTATGAGGGTCCAATAGGTATTTGATCTTATTAAAAAGAAAGAAATGAGATGAGGTTTAAAATTTATGCTTTATGCAGGATGAAGCCTTTCTAGAAGTCATGTACATGACTACTGGTATGTCAAGTTGCGACCATCACTTAAGCTGACTATGATATGAAATTCAATCATTTCTTTAAATTATGCTCCAATACATGCTTTCCATGGCTGTAATAACTGTAGATACTTGACCTTGTCAACTAAATGACCAAAATACAAAAATATGAAATCAATAGTAAAGAAGAAAAAAATCAAAGATCCGAAACAAAGATACTTTACTTCTTGGTATTGATCACTCTAGTTTTTCATTAATAAGCATATATCCAAAATTACAATATTTATTGAATTTTAATGAACCATATTGTTTTTCTTTCCTTGGAAAAAGATCCCTAAGAAACTTAGTTCCCTCTCCCTGCAGGGTTTAAGCAAGTCAAACTTGCTACCCTTCCTTAAATCAAGGGGAGAGAACTTGTGTTTGGCTCATGATATTTGAGCTAACCCTTAGGACTTGAAGCATTTACTCTTCTTTAACATTTAAATTTATAAATTTATTCACTAGGCATAGAAAATAATACATATACATTGGTGGAACATGATCATCAATTCCATTGCAGTTACAAGTAATTATATAAAAAAATAAAAGAAATATTGCTATTGAAATCTAATGTACTCAGAGATAGGCAATGGGGAATTTATTAAAACTTATATCTAAATGACCTCAATTTCCTTCCTAACAATTGGACAAGAAACATCTAACATATAAATATCATTCGAGACACACAAAGAAAAAGGAATTACCAATTTGCATGGATTTCTATGCATAATTCCCCTCAACAGACAAGATTTTCCACTCCCAATATAAACATTTAACTATTAACCATAAAAAATAATTTAAATCATTGAAACAATATTACATTTTAACCTTCTGATGAAGTCACTAAAATAATGAATACTTTCAGAAGCCCTGGAAATAACTAGCTCAAATGTACAATAGTTAAATGCATACAAAGAATGTTGCTAAACCACTCTTGGGGAGGAGGTTGGAAACTATAGGACTACAAGGGACAATATGAAATGTAATATAATTTAAACACAACATAGAGACTACAACATTACATTGAAGTCATAAAATATCTTACAAATATTTTAGGTCATTGATACCACTTAATCAACTAAACATCACTCATGTTGTAGTGTTTAAAAACATGAAAGAAACATCATTTCAGGATTGGATTCATTGTACTGAACAACTCTTTTCTTACTAGACATGGGGAAACCTTGGATGATTGAAAATAATGGAAGTAAAATAAGGTAACATAATGAAAGTATCTAACCCATGGGGCTTTGAATTGAAGATGAATGGGTTTACTATTATGGCACTCCTTGCGAAAAGGCCACTAGATCAAATATGCTTGCATAAAGGTCACAAGTTCAAATATCTCAAATATCCCCATGTGTGATCCAACCAGAAAAAACATAACAACAATATATTACCAATATTAAATTGTCTAGGATTGTAGATGAAATATATATTAGTTAAAGTTTGAAAATAGAAAGGAAGCACCACTTAAGGACTAGATTCATAGTAGTAAGTACTAATAAACTCTTTTGTCATTGGATATGGGAATAAACTTGGATAATTGAATAACAACAATATATTATGAATATTAAATTGTCTAGGGTTGTAGATGCAATATTTATTAGTTGAAGTTTGAAAATAGAAAAGAAGCATCAGTTAAGGATTAGATTCATAGTAGTAAGCACATACTAGCTCTTTGTTTAATGGAGATGGGAATAACCTTGGATAATTGAATATAATGCAAGTAAACATAACAGCAACATCTTAATATATTAAATTGTAGGGTCTTAGATGCAATATTTATTTGTTGACTGAGATATTGAATCAAAGTAATTTGATTGAGATATTGAATCAAAGTAATTTCAATGTCAAACTGTCTTGGTATTCAAGGCTTCACCAAGAAAATTGTTGGCTTGATGGGCCCTGACCCAGGTTTAATGTTAATTAGCCAAGAAAATCCCTACACTGCTAGCCCTTTCGGCATCAACCTGCGGAGCGTGGACTGAAGTCTCACCTGAAGCAGTATGGGGGGATGCAGGAACAAGTTTCCGCACCCTGAGATAGTTGTGATGTTGTTTTATATCCTAACCCTTCCTTCGCGCAGACCGATAAGCCGTTTAGGGCTTATCAATCCACTTCCATTATTCCACTTCGAAACCTTCGTGAAGGTTTTCAATCGTCCTTCGTGGACCCTAAATAGGAAATTCAGATGCTTACGCACCTCTGTAATTACCCTTACTTCTGTGTCTACCCAAATTAGCTGAAGTATTGGTTAACTTCAACATGCATTATAATTATCTTCGCGTAAACAAATATTTTTACTTGCATTCATATGACAAAGTAAAACACATAGATTCACGCATCAATACATCATTAAATCATAAACCCAATATTCAACATAATATAACCACATATATTCATAACATAAGTAAAATAGCTCATACACAACTACCTCTAGAATAATTCTCTTTATTGATGGTTCATATCTCTAGTACAGACTCTAACTTCCCTGCGCACACAACAGCGGGGGTCCACGCACTCAGCTGCAAAATTCTACCCTAGGCCTCCACGCACTCATCTGTAGAGCCTCCTTCCTACGCTAAGACTCTTCGCTCTTAGCACTCACAGACCCATTACATCAACCAATTGTCCAAAGACTTACTAAGAACTGAACTGCCTTAGACTCTTCTAAGACTCCCTTTTTATACATTCCCATGGTCCACTGACCAAGGGTGGCTCTCATCAAGCTGACATAAGCTACCTAAACTAAGGGCGGAAACCATTTTTGACTGCTTATATCTTTGCGCTCTATGACCACAAAATGTGGAGACTTTACATTATTTATACAAAACTTGGGCCTTTAGCCCCAAAAATTGGGCTTTTAACCCCAAAATTGACTGCAGGGGGCTCGTTCCCAATAGGCCCCCAACACAAATTTGGTGACTCGCCCTCAGTCACTTGGCTAGTGCGGATATCTTATCGTGAAGACCCCCCATCTCCCCTGTACGACTGCAACCTCGGTGGTACACTGTGTCACCACCTAATTATCCTGCTCGACCAGCTACTCTGTCACTAGTCCTACGCTGTCTGCCTATATTTTCTACTGTGTCAACTGCAGACTAGCCAATTTTCCTTCAATGGAGGCCGTGAGCATAAAGGCTTCCTCTAGCCAAGGCCCCAATCTGGCCTTCTATAATACCTCCTTGCGCTGATATGTGTCCACATATTCCTTTAGTGCCTTCGCTTCTTGCAGCTTTGCCAACCTCTGCGTGATGGCGGCGATGCACACCGTCACTTTGACCTCATCGTACCTCTGTTGCAGCTCTCGTGCCTTAGTTTCTAGCATTTGTAGGTTGGGATATTACTGTAGATTGGTAACTACTTTGAGCACCTGTTCGAAGAGCGCAGTGCAATCCTTCACTGCGGTATCGACAACTACAATGACATCTTTGAAAGTGGTCTTGTGCTACTCTCTGACTTCTGGTGGAGTTGAAGGTTGGGCCCTCAACTCAAGTTCTGTGATCTTAAGGTTCAGTTCAAACTGAACCTTAGCTAACTCTATTCATGCGTCGCGTACCTACAACGAGCTTCCAAATTCTTGTGTCGACTGGCGCATCTTCTGGGATGTTCAACTCTGGAACAGTTTGATATGCCTCAGCCACCACAACTGTTGTGAACTCATTCTTTTTTGTGACCTTCTTAAGAAGATCAATCAAACATGTCTTTTCTACGAACATCTAGGCATTGTTCACCTTCTGCTCGTTGATAACATTCAAGGCGCGTTGTTCCTAAGACCGTAGTTCCTTGATCACACCATCCTGCAGGGTGTGAAGGGCTTTACTTGGAAGCGCGGCCAAGTTTAACCTGACTTTCTTGAGGGTCCTGACAATGGCCCTGTCAGCCTCTATTTCTATTGTTAATGCTCCATCCAATAGCACGACATCCCATGGATCCAATGAATGAACCATCTCTACTGCATATGAGGTTCTAGGCACCAAACTGCTCGATGCCGTGTTGCCCTGCCCTACACTAGTCTGCACCTGAGTAGCCTGGATCTGCAGCTCACGTAGACCCATTTGAATGGCGATCAAGGCCTGTTTCTGCTACTGCTTGAACTATTGTAGCAGTTTCGCAGTCGTGTCTCTCAATGTATCACAAATATCATTCAAATCACCCTTTGTAAAGGTGATTGGGTTAAGGGATGATTTACTGGTGTTGGACTTCTTCCATGGCCCTATTTTCTCCTGCTCCCTTATGTGCTTAACTCGAAATGGAGTAGTCTCTGGGTCTGCTCCTCCTATTCTAAGCGCTTCTCCTCCTTTATCTATAGAGAAGGTGACTTCTGACTCCTATCAAAGTCATGCTCTTCCTCTTCGTTCTCCCCTTCTACCAACTTTTTGGCAGTGTGCTCTACTTTTTCTTTATCCTTGGCTTCCTTCCTTCGTCTTTTGGCCAATTGCTCCATCTTTAACCTGGCCTCTTCCTTCTTTTTCTTCACGGAAGACTTACTAGACCTGGATGATAAGTTTGAGGCCATGCACCACTCTGTTGGCCAATTCTCTACAACTGGGCGATTGCATCATCCATCGCTAGGTATGGAAGATCATACCATTTTTTTGTGGGGTCCTTCCAATCTTTGATGGAAGTGCAGTGGAAGTTCACCTTGAACTCCACATATTCGGACAACTGCTCAAAGATAGTCAGTGAAAGCCGTGACTTGCAGCTGATTATAGCATAGATGCTTTATTCCATGAGAATCCAGAATATCTTACTGTCCTTGACCCTTTAGGGGTCCTTTGTGGTCCAAGAGCGAAGCGAACTTCACTGCTTCTAGCAGCTCTGCTTCAATTGGAGGAAACTGACTGTCCTCCAATAAGTCCCACGCAACTAGTACAATCGACAGAAGCAACCATGCATAGTGGAAGGTCTTGCTTTGGTCTTGCACTTCTTTGCAATTCGCGAGGAACTCACTGCAAAGGTAGTGCACCCAATTAAATTGTATGCCCTCCACGCATTGGGCCACTAAAAATACAACTGGTGCTGACACCTCATTTACGCGACATTTCCTCATTATTTTCCTTGCTAATATCTAGGTCGCTACTTAAACCGCGAGGTTGGTTATTCTGGAGATGGAGTAGCTTCTTGGCTTCTTGGAAAGCTTGAACTTGTCCTTCATTCATTCGACAAGGTCACACTCACCCATCTTTCCGCCAAATGTCATGGCCGGATTCAAGCCTGAATGTGGGAGCAAGGTTGATCCTGTGGATTAGCATGTCAGTGATCGGTATCGGATCTCCTAACCATAGGCAACCATCGTGCACCAAGCATAACAACCGTTTGATCACTATCAAAGTTATGGACGTGTAGTTGTAATGCGACACCCATAGCAAGTTCAATATTCCTACCTTGTCCATCCCAACACAGTCACACCAGAGTCTTTATAGAAGACGTGGTGCTTGCCAAGTGGGGAAAGTTCTCTATATCTACCAAATCCCAATACTCCAGCTTTAAATGGGGGACACGTGACAAGCGCAGACCTTCAAATGTGATTTTTTCTGGCAAAAACAGTGTGAAAAGTGTTATTTTGTTCTCATCGATGTCCTTTGGAACCTTCATCTTACCTCAGCATGGAGGGACATATGTTGGCAACTTGGAGATAGGGTCTGCCCCCTCAACGCCAATGTCTTCTGACCCCATGCCATATCGATGTCTTTTATGTCCTCTCTAGGTTCCAGGTCTACTACCTTGCCCTTCTCCTATGCAGTGGCCTTTTCTTTCTGTGGGCGTTTTCTAGGCAATGCGTGCACTGACTGTGCTGCTTTCTGCTTATCCTTCTTTAGTTTTGGACCCTCTCTAGTCGGCGCAGTTCTTGGCCTGGGTGACCTCGGTGATTTGGGTACTTCTGCAAGTACCTCTACACTCTTTACCTCTTGGGCAACTCCCTTAGCTTCCATCGCTTCTCCAATACTTCCGGTCTCCACGAGTGCTGACATGATGCTAGTTAAGAGCTATTGAGTTTCCTTCAACAATTTCTCAAACACTGAACTCACTACTAAAGCCTCAAAATAGTCAAGGTTGATGATAGCTCAACACCTCAATTCTCAAAATGCCAAGTATTTTTCGGTGGCCATCCATTTGTAATTTATAGAAAATTTTGAATTTGAATCTGACCGTTCCCCTTGTTAAAGCCTAGATCAACCTCAGGCTGAAGGGAGGCAATCCTAGGATAACCACAAACCATGCTTAACCTAGTAGCTAGCCCTACTAGGTCGGGAGAGGGCTCTCTCCTTTATGGATCTCAGTCAAGATGACTGGATCAGATATAGATTTTAGGCTAGGTATAGTAGCTCTAGGGTTTTTTGGTTGATTTTGATGATTTTGTTGTTGGATCAAATGGAGCAGGCAGCTTTGGGTCCAAGAAATCAAGTTAGGAATGCAGGGTGTTCTATGGAGTGAGGTAGGTAGGTGTTTTGGAACTTGGAATTGAGTGAGATGTTAGTTCTAATACTAATGAGGAGATGAGGAGGGCATGCAAAGATCATGAGTCCTCTTCAAACAACTGAAAACATAAAAAACTAAATGTATTCCCAAGGCAAAGCACTGTCACCAATGTATTCTACCTATCTATCTTGATTTCATTTAGTTTAGAACAATGAATTATATTTTGGCACATATAACACATGAGAATAACTAATGACAGAAGGATAAACAATGAAAAAACACATTACCACAAGAATCCCATAAAAATAACTGCAAATCCTGGTTTATTTCCTTGCCAAACTGCTGTAGAGATGTACAATATAGCTCAAGGCATCAACAAGAGTCCAACCTTTACAAATGACTAAGAAAGTACATAATATAGGCATCAAACCACCTATTCTAGCCATCAGGGGTCGAATCCATGAGAAGAGGGGTGGTTTCAACCATTTCTAAACTAAGAACAAGAATATAGGAGTGGAACAACTTGCCTCTAAAACCATGGAAACTGATTCATTCACCCCCAAACCACCTCAAAATGATGAATCTACCCTATAGAATCATTTTACAATTATATTTACATAGCATAACATCATTTACATTCAAAAATTCATCCATAATGAGAGTAAAAATCAATGTGAAAAAACTAGGTGAAAACTGGATTTTTGTGCAAAACAAGGAAAATTCATCCCATGTGCAACACCACTGATCCTATGCATAGTGCCTTTTCAAACCCAGTTTTGGAGGCCTTTCCCTTGATCAAATTGAGCCCAAGATAGCTCGTTGGAAAGGTTGTCCAATTTAGTTTGTGGAACATCTTGCATTTTTTCATTTGGAGGTTATTTTCCCCCTCAAAAGTGGAATCTCCCAAGGCTGCTTCTTGTGTGTCCAAAAAGTGGCTGAGAGGGCATTTTTTGATGTTTTTTTGACCTTTAGGTGACCTAGATTTGCTCCAAATTGCTGAAACTTTCTAGGTTTTCTTATTTTTTCATGATGAATCCAAATATGCAAGCCATTGTTCCAAAAAGTGCCCCAGTCAAAAGTGCAGTGCCACCTATTGCAATTTCTTGTGTTGCAAAATTTAAAATTTGAAAATTACAAAATTTTACTAGTATTTTCCCAAAATTGGCACAAGGCACCCTAATGCACTGCTTTGATGAGGTAATGAGGCATCAAATAGGATTTCCAACTTGTTTTGCTCCTTTTTTCTTCTCAAAGGCTTCCTCAACCTTGCCTTAAGCTTCCTCATCCTTATATTGCATATTTTGTTCCAGGTCATATAATGATAGGCCACGTGACGAAGCATCTTCTTTTCTTTATTGGCCTTCTCCAACAGTTTTTTGTTGGCATTATGATTCTGGTTTGGTACTATGGCACAGGTGTTGTACTTGATGGAAACTCACTCTAGTGGCAGATCTCAGTTCAGGCTCTCAAAAAGAAGAAAAAGACATATATGCAGGTTCATCTAGACGAAGACGCGTATACACGCGAGTTATACATTAGAAAAGCGCGTATATGTTGGGGAACTTACTCCTGGTCCATGGTAGTTAGTCCTTGGGATTTGAACCTATGGTTTTGGACCATGGCGTCTCGTCAGATGTGCTAATCCCTAGTTTTGCGTTCATGGTATTGAAATGTTATGGTTTTGTACCGTGGTATTGTGGAAGGCCTAAGACTATAAAAGAGGAAAGAGATCTTGTGGCAAATGATCGTCGGAATTACTATTGAATATCTGATAAAGTGGTAGATTTGGAATAATGGAAATTGGGTTATGGTGCAGATCTGGATCTGAATAAAGGAGGAACCTTAGCGTAAAGAGAAGGATAAGTTCTATTGATGGGTCATAATCTTTAAGCTTGAATGATAGTATCTTTGTATGATTCTGGTCTGGTATATGTGGCGCTTGCTTGATCTATAACACTGATAATCTGGGTTAATTAGTGTTTGAATATCTAGAAGTGCGAATTATTCTTTATAGATCTGTACGCAGGTTCAGTGAAGCGAAGGTGCGTATACACATTGGTTCAGTGAATGAAAACAGCGTATACGCAGGTTGTTCCAAGCACAGAAGCGTATGGATGCATGTTTCAGGTTTTTGAAATAGCGTATATGCTTTAAGTTGTGATCTAGCTGCTTCTGTTTATTGCTGTCGTGTTCTGGGTTCAGTCTTTGGTGTGTGGTTTCTGGTACTGTGTTTTGGGTACAACTGTCAAAGAAGTATCTACTTGATTCAGATCTAATTGGTGGAAAGGAGATTGGTTGATTCTTGATGATTGATTGATGTTTATGGATCCAGTCTGAAAATTTATGAAACGTGGTCCTTGGAAGAAAGAGAAGGTTGTAGCCTTTTGTAGGCCAAAACCTACGTACTAGTATCTTGGCTAGTGCAAGAGCTAAAGGGGGTTGTAGCTCCCTTCCAAGAGAAGCTGGAGAACGAGAGAGGGTTGTAGCTCTCTGTAGGTTGCAGCCTGCGTACTGGTAAAGGACTGCACCAGTACATTGTAAAAGAAAGTTTCTAATTTTTAAAAGAAGATAGAGACAAATTTGCAGCAGGTGGTTTTCACCCACATTGGGTTTCCACCTTATATCTTGTGTTCTTATGTGTGATTGTCTTTCTGCTCTGCTTTACTATCTCTTGTTACTGGTTATTTGATTCTGCAACACAGATTAACAATCGTCATCAGAAAGATAAAGTAAATTAAAAAGTATGCTTTGTATACACGAGTTTCCTTCTGCATAGTTGCGTATATACGCTGGTTTAACTAACTGAAGTAGCGTATATCATTTGTTTTGAAAAAAAGGAATATTTGACTTGATAATACTGATTCACCCCCCCTCTCAGTATTATTTCCAACACTTTTCAAGGTGTATGGTGACCTTTTCAAGCCAAGTTTCCCAGTCATTCTCAATCTCTTGCTCAATGGATGTCATCTTGACCTTTTCCTTCTTTTCTTTTTGCTGGTTCTCCTTGATCATTTGCAACTCCATGAGGACTTGCTTGTCAGTTAATTGCTTGTTTTCTTGCTAAAGGTGTTTGATGATCCACTTTTCCCTCTCTAAATTGACTGAAAAGGCTTGAATATCAGCCTCCTGCTCTTTGATGATCATGTCTTTAGTTATCTTTGTACCTTGACTCTCCAAATCAATGATATCAACTCCCTGTGTCTCCTCATGATCAACTAGGACAAAGTCACTCTCTTGCTCATCACTAGGATCCTTCTCCTACATTTTTCCTTTGCCTTTACATTTTCCCTTGCTGTGCTACCAAACATGTACCTATTTAGCTGAAGATGAAGGCAAAGGCCTTTCCACTCCTTGTGGAGATAGAATTTGCTTGTGGCCTTAAGATGAAGGTGAGACCCCTTCCATACCTTGTGGAGATAATACTCACCTGGCAGCTGCAAAAAGTTTCCTAGTGCCTCTCTCATATGTCACAAACACTAGCACTCCCATAGTTTCAGTCTCTTTGACCTTTTGTTGTCCTGAAGGCCCACCTTCTTCTTGAGGCACTGATGAAAATACTTGAGGGCCTTTGAACAGTTCATGAGAAATGAAGGTCTCCCATGGTATATTAAGTAGATTCAGTTGATGTAAGACAATGATTTTAATCACAGAGAAGTGGTATATGCTGTTTAACTATTGGGGATATGGCTTCTTCTTGACATAGAGTGCCATTTTCTCAATATTTTGGAACATGAAGTAAGGAATATTCATCATCCTCACCCTAGTAAAATGCATCAACAATCTAATGTGGTAGGCATACAAGTGAGAAAACCTACCTTCATAAGTAAATTATTTGATGATTATCTTCATAAGTGGAGCAAGCCTGTCCTCCAAGAATTTGAAGGGGAACACTCTCTTCAATTTTCCATGGTATTTAGCCTTGATGTAAGGCTCATAGTACTCCCTGTCAATATACTATCCCTTGTTCCATTTTTCACCTACATCGGGAATGCTTGTAGCCTCTAAAATAATAGTAGGTGGCAAATTAAATGTAAATCCTACAAGGTTTACTTCATTGTTGTCCAGATGTGTCACAAACAACCTTGCTAATTCATGATGAAACTTAACTTTCTCTACCATTTCACAGAACCCAAAACATGACTAATGTTTGAAACATGAGATGACAAGTGGACAAGCAAGCAATTCCCTCAAACTAGTGGGATCCTCCCTGATTATCTTCCCCCTTTGTGAGGCTTCTTCTGCTGCAAATTTCTTTCCCTAGAACTGTCACTAAGGGTGTGTTCTTCCAACTCATACTCATTATCCTTTTCCATTGCTCTTGATGGCTGTGATCCCTTGTGGTCAATGATGGGAGGTGTTAGCACCTAAATCTGCCTTAGGCTGAAGGAAGGCAAAGTTCAGGGTAACCACAAACCAAGCTCAGTCTGGTAGCTAGCCCTACTAGAACAGGAGAGGGCTCTCTCCGAGTCACACTCAGTGAATAGATAAATGAAACGGTCTGAGATGAATTACAGTGAAATATTGATCTTAGGCTAGTAAGTGAATATGGATATAAGAAGTGATTTTTATGAATGACTGTGTTTCTCGGATGGTATGGGCCCAACGGACAGCAATGAGTAGAGGATGAAATACAAAGGCACAGATTACTTCGTGACGCAAGACAGGCGGAAAGTCTAGCAATTTAGTTTGAGATAGCACGGAATGGAGAGATTTCTTAGGAGGGTGAAAAGGGCATAAGTACATGAATCCTTTTCAATAGAAGAAAGAACACTGAACATGAAATTTTCCACAGGCAGAGCAATAAAATTGAATTCTACCTTATCTAACTTAGAAAATTTCACTGGAAATGAATATGAAATGAACTATGAAACATAATGAAATACATATGAAACATAAGAGACACATTTGCTACACTCACAACTACATGAATCTCATGAAACAGAGCCGTTGCCTTTCATTAATCCTTTGTCAAAATATACAATGAAGAAATAGAGTTTCTTTCCCACAGTCTCCCAGAAGTAGCTAACCAACCCTTTGCAAACAGTTTGCATACAATATATAGAATGTGCTATGAGGAGATAGAACACCCAAGGGTTGGGGAGTTACTCGAATCATTACAAAATGGAGGTGGAAAGCCAACCATTAGCTACAGGTGCAACGTTACAAAGATGACAAATGGCTTGGGTGACTGTTTGCCTTCCTTTGCCACTTGGATAGAAGCCAATTTGGAGTGAAAATACTTTAAATTATGCCTTAGGTGCTGAAAAGGTGAAGTGTATATGAGAGGGCCCACTTGGATAAGTCACGAATCGAAATTTCGCGAAACGGAGGTGAAATTGTCCTTTTTCCCTATATGCGCCACGCCACTTTCTATATGCACCGCGCCACTTTGGAGCCTATTTTGAGGCACTTGCAAGAGTCCAAAATGTGCCGAATTGTGCTTGTTTGAAATCCTGTCCTGTATAATTTCCAACCCAAGTGGAATTTTTGAATTTTGTACTCATTTGCCCCTCCAAATCTTCATTCTCCCAAGACTGCTTCCTGTGTGTCAAAATAGGGGCAGAAAGGCCATTTTTTGGGTGTTTTTGACCTCCTAGAGACTCAAATCATGCCCAAATTTCTTTTCCAAGCACTAGTAGTCGTGATTTTGCATGATGAATCCAAAAATACAAGCCATTTGTCATTTGGAGCTCCCAATCCTAAGCGCCGCGTCAGTGGCGCAACGCACAGGGAGAAAAAACCTGTGTTTTGACCAAAAAATTACCATGTGACCAAAATTGCCCCAAATTTCTTGAAATTTGGGCTGGTGGTTCTCTAAGAGGCACTATGCTAGGCCACAGAACCTTCAACCAAGATTGGAAGCTGATCTTTCTCTTTTTCCTCTTTTGCCTCTTTTGTTGCTTTGCTCAAATTTGCCTTCAAGCTCCTTATCCGTACCTTTGCACTAATGTTCCGTGCTCTGTAATGATAAACCATCCTCCTTAGTATAGTTTTGTCTCTGTCGGCCTTCTCCAGCCATCTCTCTAGGTGGATGTTGATCCGCTCTAGCCAGGACTCACGGTCATTGTTGATCTCTTGCTCCAAGGTAGTGAGCTCGATCCTCCTTTGTTGGGCAGCTTGTCAATTCTCACGGATGTTTTGCAGCTCCATGATCTCATGTTGATCCTCAAGATGTTGGTTCCTCTACTCCAAATACCTGATGATCCATTAGGCCCTCTCCACATTGAGTGACAAGTCTTGGATCTCCGTGTTATGCTCTTGAATAGTCATCCTAAGTCGGGCACTCTCCACATCTGCATCATCATTCTGAATGAGGATGAAATCGGCCTCCTGTTCACCTGATGGCCCCTCATCATGCATGGGATTCTTGCCCTTGTCCTGTACCTGTGTCGTCAATGCCGGAAGCGAGGCCCCTTCCACCCCAGGTGGAGATAACACTTGCTTTACTGCTGCAAACAAGTGCCTACTGCCTCTCTGATATGTAACGAATACTGGCATAGTAGTGGTCTCATGGCACTCATACTGATGAGAAGGACCACTTATCTCATGCTTTGGCTCTAATAGTACCTGTGTAGTGCTGAAGAGGTCATGGGAGATGAAGTCCTCCCAAGAAATGCCTGCATCCCAACTGATGATCCACCAAAATCCGGATAAGAGCAAAGTGATAAACACTGTTAAGTTGCTGCTGAGGGGTCTTATGCTGCATGAAGGTGTTCATCCTCTCTATGTTCCTGCAAATGAAAAACAGGAGGTTCATCATCCTCACCCTAGTAAAGTGCATGAGCAACCTGATGTGATATGCATATAGTCGAGAGAACCTCCCCTCACAGCTGAAGTACTTCATGATCAATTTCATGAGTGGAGCATACTCATATTTCAAATATCTGAATGGGAAGACTCTGGTGAGCTGACTAAGGAATCTGGCCTTAATGTAAGGCTCATAGTGTTGCCTATCCACCTTCTTCTTCTTATGCCAATGTTCTCCAACCTTTGGTATGCCTGTTACCACTGAGATAGTTTCGGGTGTCAATGTGAAGGTGACCCCGGCCAAGATAGACTGACCTCCATGTAGGTGAAGCACAAAAAGACGTGCCAACTCATGATGAACTCTAACATTAGCCACCCTTTGACAAAATTCAAAACATGCTAGGTGCTGGAAACATGAATGGCAAGAGGGCATGCTTGTAATTCAGTGAGGGTAGTGGGCTCATCCCTAACATGTTTGCCACTCTTGTGATGTCTCCTGGGAGCCTGTTCTTCCGAGGATGAGTCACTTTGTGTCTCCATCTCATACTCTAATAAATGATCTGATGCCATGACTGCTGTGTGTACTGTACTTAGGCTGCCTTTTGGTGATGGTGTGAAGCTGGGTGCTTTTTTGATATCTGCCACCAAGGGGAACAATGAAAAAGGGAGTATTAGGAAGGGAGTAATATGATGGGAATAGGGGTTATGGGGAGAAGTTTGTGTAGGGATATGTAGGGGGTTTGAGTATTTGATAGGGTAGGATTTTGGGGTTTTGACAAGGTAGGGTTTTGGGGTGTTATGTTGACCAAAGAGTGGAGGGATAGGGGATAGGGTTTGGTAGTTTTTTTTTTAGGGTAGGGATAATAGGAAAAATGAGAAAAGGAGGATAGGGAAAATGGTAGGAGAGGGAAAAATGGTAGGAAAACAGAGCCTTGGCATCAACACCATAATTATGCAACCCTAGCCACCATAGTTTTGATGTCTTCTTGTGGTTGGTTTTATAAGTTTAGCCGCATTTAAACATAGCTATAAACCACCATATCATTCATAAACTTTGATGAACAAGTCATGTCATAGAGCCTACCTGTCAATTTGAGGGGCTTCATAAGAAATTTGAGGAAATTTGGCATGGTTTTGGCCCTTTGTGGGTGTACGCCGCGCGCCAAACCCAGTGTGCCACGCCCTGGGTGTGCGTCGTGCCCATTGAAAAAATGCACTGAGGGGTGGCTCTCTATGTGCCGTGCCCTCTGTGTGCGTCGCGCCATTGTGTATATGTGCCGCACCCTGAAAACTGCCTCCACCTTTGCTCCAAACATGCACGATGCACACTCAAACACTTTGCAATGTCTCCCTATGAACTTGATTTGCACAATGGCTTTGATTTTGGTGAAAATTTGTATATAAAGACTTGGAAGTCATGGGTTAAAATTTTGCTTCTTCAAAAATCCATTTTTCTAATGTTATGTTTTGACACTTTTTCACTGACTTGAAGCAACACTTATTTTCACTTTCCCTTTGAAGTTTTAGCTCAAACGATGAAATTTTTGGCACTCTTTGCAGGGATTGCATGACAGGACATTTGGCCACGGAAACCATGACTGCATTTGAAGAAATCAACTAACGACTTTTTTGAAAATTTTATCACAAATGACATTGTTTAACTTTTCTTCAAAACAGAGTTTTGAAGAAGAGTCGAAGTCTATCCACATGACGATGAAACTCTCTGAATCATAACTTTGTAAGGGCCTCACTCTGGCCAGCATGGCTTTGTTTGAAGACCAAATTGATTAATCCCTAGACCTAATGATCGAAAATGAATTTTGTCCATTAAAGGACCAGACCTTGACTGTCATGGACTTTGGTGATCATTGAAAAAAGACCTGAGCCAACAGGAGCCAGACATGAGGGGAAGTGACTAGCACGACCTCTTCCGTCAGATTATGGCATGCCCCTAGTGGAATGCAGTTGAGTGAATGGAGCAGGACACCTAAAAATGAAATGCATAAAGAGTTTTGATCTTTGACGGAGGACTGACCAGACCGACTCTAACAGGAGGGGTAAATGAAGATGAGTATGAAGAGATTTTACAAATGAATAGAGTTTTAGGGAATGGTGAATGAGATAGTATGGTTTTTGGGGATAGTGAAAGTGGGAAAATGGGAATAGGGAAAATGTATGAGGGGGATGGGGTTTGGGAAATAAATGAATAGGAATAGTGATTAGTTTTGGGAATGATGGTGAGGGTAGGGTAAGCAAGAAATGGAGTGATGATGAAAACTAGAGAACCCTAGAAACTAGGGTTTCAACTTCAAAGATGCTAACAAATAAACTCTAGCAATGAAAACCCTAGGTCAAGTGATATGGTAATCGAACTTACTTGCAAGAAGGTGAAATGAATGATTTTGAGAGAAATATGCAATTGTGGAGCTTAGTTGGGCAATCTGGAGCTTGACTACACAGGTGCGCAACACCGATCCTATGTGTAACACCTGTGTAAAAATACACAGTGGAGAAAGCCTAGGTGCGTAGCGCCTATCCTATGCGCAACACCGAGATTAGGTGCGTAGCGCTAGGAAATTTTTCTCCAAAAAATGTAGAAATCGCCCTCTTTTGTTCAATAACACTTCAAAATCACTTTTGCTCTCCTTTGGCACTTTAACTTCATAATAAAATGATCAATAAGGATGGGATTTATATATCTCTGCACTTTTTGATTTTTGATGATGAAAACCCACTTTCTTAATGTCTATCTGCTTTTTCTTTTCAAATACTCTGTTTTTTGGATGCTTGACCTTTTTGTATTTGATAAGTGGACTGATGTGCATATTTTTGAATTTTGCAGTGGCAGGTACTAGGCAAGTCACCGGGTGACTAGGAACAACATGAGACTTAATTATTACATATAAAAAAATGATGAAATTACATGAAATTACAAATAAATAGAAATGCTCTGTTTTTTCACCTCAAACTGGTTTTGAGGTGAAAAACTTATTAAATTTACAAATTATGATTTTAAAGCTTTCCTGTTGCTTATTTTCATCCTCATGTGTCTGCTGACCCTTATTGGTCAATGGTTACTGAAAATTTGACATGGTGAAACCCTAATACCTAATGAAACTGAAGCCCTGTGACCTATTTGATGAAATAGATTGAAAAGGAAACTGGACTTGAACCATTGATTGAATCACACATGAAAAATGGTCAGTAGATATGTGTCATGAGGGAAAAAAATTTGAAATGTCCTTACCATCAGTTGATCCATGACCTAATGGAATGCAACTCATTGAGAATGGGACTCCTAATATGAATGCAAAAGAGTGAATTTTGATCACTGATGGCAGTGCAAAGACACTGACACTAACATTGGCTCCAATGGGGATGGTGGCTCCTTGGAGGTGCCAAGAACACTGTAGACCTAGTAGCCTCATCTATTGGGCATGGAGTAAAAAAAAATCAAACTAAAATTACACTATGATAATTGACTCAAAACACAAACTGACTCAAGACTCACAGACTGAACAAATCACTCAATTTTATAGCCTTCACCTTGGGCCCTAAGCTGAAATGATTTGTAACTTTTTAACACTTGCAATGAAAGGAAAACGGTATATACAATGATCACTTCATGACTTTAGAAATCACCTTAGAAGAAGTAGTGCTTCAGGAGCCTACCATTGATCGGTCCTCCTGAACAATCTTGTCCATCCATCTCTTTGAGGTGGAATGCATTTTGTCCTCTATATGCAACAATCTTGTAGGGTCCCTTCCATAAGTTTTCAAACTTGCCATGCTTGCCTTTATCTTCATTCCTATCATCCCACCATAACACCACATCTTTAAGCTGGAATTTATCTACTTTAGACTTTTGATCATAGATATTTTTGATATTCTCCTGCAATTTGAAAGTATTTTGGAAGACTTCCTCCCTTGTCTGCTGTAAATGGATCATCTGATTGATTCTCCGCTGAAAATCATCTTCCTCACTGCTAGCTTCCTGTAAAAGTTTCACAACTAGGACTGTTAGAGATGTTAGAAATACTATGTCAATGCCATACACTATTTCAAATGGAGACATACCTATAGACTTCTTTTGGTCACCCTGTTTGCCCACAAAGCATTAACTAATTTCTTATGCCACCTTTCTTATTTGTTTCTAGCAGCTTCTTGATGATGTTTACCAATGATTTATTGGAGGATTCAGCCAAACCATTACCTTGCAGATAATATGCTTTTGAGTGACCCAAGGTAATATTATATTTGCTGCAAAATTTGATCATCTTCTTGGATTTGAATGCAGCTGCATTATATGTGATGATTTTACTAGGAAAACCAAAACAAGATAAAATGTTTGATTCCAAAAATTGAATGATTACCATGTCTATTGCCTATTTGGTCAGGATTGCTTCAATCCACTTGGTAAAATAATCTGTTGTTGCTAGGATCCACTTGTGCTGAGCTGATGATGTTGGATGAATCTCCCCGATAAAATCGAGTCCCCAGTGCTGAAATGGTGCATTGACTTCAACCAGTTTTAGCAAAAGTGGTAGCAACTTTCTTTCCCCCTGAAAAACCTGACATTCATGACAGCTCATGACTGTTTTATAGACATCTAAAAATAAGGTTGGCCAGTAATATCCTGCCCTCAAGATTTTGCTTGTTGTTGTCTTCCAGAACAAGTGACCACCACAATCACCCTTGTGAAAGTCACTCATCACCTGCTTGGCTTCATCTTCAATTAAACGGTTCAGCAAAACACCGCCTGGATCCTTCCAATAAAGGGCATTATTCAAAATGCAGAATTTAGCAGCCTTAAGTTTTATATTTCTACCTTTGTTTTTTGAAATTTCTGGAGGCGGTGAGAGGTGTTGAAGAACATACACAATATCGGAATTACCACGACGACTAAAGGAACATTTTAGACACTTGAATCAGGGACATTTCTTCTTCATCTTCGGACATGGGATCAATAAGATTTATATCTAACGCATGCAAATTTTACTCCGCCATCAACCTCGCCAAGCCTTGTCCTTTGATTAGCTTTGGAGGCTTGATCTCCAGATCGTATTCTAGCATTGTTGCAATTCATTTTCCTCGCCTTCCTTTCGGATTGGTTTGTACCAGCACATCTTTAGCTACTGCATTAGGAATGTATGCTATGATGTGGGAGTGCAGAATATACACTTGGAAATCCTTCAAAGCTTTGACAAGAGAAAGAGCTTGTTTCTCAATTATGTTGTACTTCAAAGTTGCATCTCTACTGCTTCTGCTGAAAAATGTAATGGGCTTTTCTAGCTATTCTCGCTTTCTCATTAACACTGCTACCATGGTATGCTCATATGCAAATGAGAATAAAATGAAATATTGTGTATAATTGGGACAAATCAAAACCAAAGCTGTAGATAGAGAATACTTTACCAAATTAAAAGACTCCATAGCATCTTCAATCCACTTTACCATGCTGTCCTTCTTTAACATATTTGTAATCTCTCTCAAATGCTCAGCTAGATTGGGTACAAACCTTCGCAAGAAATTCATCTTACCGTTAAATGCTTGTATCTCTTTCTTGTTCATAGGAAAATCAATCTGCTGAATTTCTTCTACTCTTGATGGATCAATACGGATGCCTTCCTTTGAGATAATATGGCCAAGTAGCTTCCCTTCATCCATGGAAATGAGACTTTTCTTTGAATTGAGTGATATCCAAAATTTCCTACATCGCTAAAACGCAATCCTCAAATGGTGAAGGTGCTCATCATTTGAATTTGAAGACACTGTCAAATCATCCAAATATACAACCAAAAATACATCCTTTTCATTAGAAAAAGCGATGTGCATTGCACGTTGAAATGTGGCTTCAACATTTTTCAATCCAAATGGCATTTGAACATAATGAAATTTTCCCCAAGGGGTGGTGAATGCAGTCTTATCTCTATCATCTTCATGCAATAAAATTTAATTATACCCAGAATATCCATCGAGCAGAGACATGCGCGATGCTCCAACCACTCTTTGGAGGATATGATCCATCTTTGGCAGTGCGTAATTGTCGTTCAACGACACTTTATTCAGATTCCAGAAATCAATACACAATCTGATCTCTCCAGTCTTCTTTCTCACAGGAACAAGATTACAAATCTAATCAGAAAATCTGATTGGGATAATTATACCAGCCTTGTACAATTGGTTTACCTTTTTTTCAATTGAAGGCATCAATTTGGGATTGATTCTTCTCAACTTCTGACAGAATGGCTTTTGATTTGGCTTGATGGGAATCGTGTGCTGAATTATATCTTTGTTATACACCTTTAGATTTGAATAATCCCAAGCAAACACATCAGCAAATTCAAACAATAATTTGATATATTTAGACTTTACCTCACGAGACAATGTTTTCGACAATTTCACAAACTTGGGCATCTCGGCTGTTCCAAAATTCACATCCTCAACACCTTTGT
This sequence comes from Pinus taeda, assembly GCA_000404065.3. Taxonomy (NCBI): domain Eukaryota; kingdom Viridiplantae; phylum Streptophyta; class Pinopsida; order Pinales; family Pinaceae; genus Pinus; species Pinus taeda. The sequence goes on from APFE030598479.1 coordinate 106,213, forward strand.
CTATAGGCACCAAGCTTGGCTTTCTAGCTACATCATCCTGATCGAAAAGTTCTTCTAAAGGTATGAGACCTTTAGGAATGACATTGTCTTTCAATTGCAACACTTCCATCTGATTCACCTCAATTTCTAGTTCATCGGTGTCATAATCAACACCTATGGATGCATCTTTTTAGTTTCCTTCATTATACAAGAAATTATTGATCTCCTTATCATCCCAAAACACCTACCAATACCTTAGATTATCGGGAATAGTTGGACGATGCTTGACATGGATCTCAAATTTGTTGTTGGAATTCATCGGAATATTCAAGTTACTTGCAACAGTTGAAAGTAAATCTACAATAACATTTTGAGCACAAGGAATGGCTATCAAGGTTTGATCAGGAAACATCCTTAAGATATCTAAAACTGCATTATGGTAGGCCCTCATTTGTGGATGTTTGGCTTGATATTCACCCTTAACTTGCTTGATTATCAACTTTGAATCTCCATAGACTGATATCCTTTTTGCATTTAGCTTTTTGATAACTTTCAAACCTGTAATTAGTGCTTTATATTCAGCTTCATTGTTAGAAAAATCAAAGGCCAATTTATATGAACAAATTCTAACATTACTAGGGACTTTATTTGGTTGGAAAATAGGGCTACGAATTCAAATCCCTATGCCGACACCATCCTTACCCACAGCTCTGTCAAATCCATGCTCCATAGGCTTGCTTCATCTTCTAAATGGTGAAATTCTATTTCATCCTATTTCTTATCTTGACTGATCTCTTTAATCTGCTATTGTTCCTTACCTTTCTGCTACTGCCGAAATGTGGACTGCTTTGAGGTACTTGCAAGTTTTTGTCTTTCTTGATCAAGGACTACTCTGAAATTTTCTGAAATCTTTGGCACATCTTCTACTTCAACTAATTAACTATCAATATCATTCAAACCACTATCGGAATATAATACAAATGACTCTAAATCTGTATGTACAACATTACCTGGATGATTCAATGGTTTCTCTTTGCTTGTGATCATGTACTTCATTTTCTTTTACCTATATAATTTTATCAATTGACCAAACACGAGAATAGTAGCATAGGAGAAATCTAGTTGTAAAGTCCCTTTAAGCTTTCCACCCCATGATCTAGACAAAAGCATACCAAACCATGGCGGAATGTTTTCAACAACCACATCCATGAGAACATTCTTTGCAGGAATTTGGTCTAAAGACACCACCAAGTCTTTGATAAGACCAATACAATGGACTCTACCCGAATCAAAGGAATACATGTCACTTTCAAGTAATGTCAAGGCCAAATATCTCCATAATGGCTTTTGGCGTCAGATTATGGGAAGCTCCGGAATCAAACATGGCATTATGGAGGACATATTCGTGTAGTCTAAGGCTTATATAGAATGGAGGAACTTCACTATCCTCAAATTGACCTTCTAAAGCAGGGCCAAAGATGAGCTCAGGGTGATCATCTTCTACATTGACCACATTAGATAAAGGATCTACATTCAAAATTTTGGACACTTGATTCTTATAGCTGTTGTTCTTCATCAACTTAGTCAAAGGAATTGAAACCTTTAATTTTGCAATCTCATTTTCTAAACTAAAAGTTGAAACTTTATCTATCTCCTTCACTGGAGGGTCCTTCTTTTCGAGCTTTTCCTTTGCTACACTTTGCTAATTAGTCTTCTCATTTGTAGATGGTCCTTTGCTGGAAGTTGGATTAGCAGGCTCCTTCCCCTTCTTCTGAATGTTTGAGGAGTCATTTTTAGGTTACACTTCCTTTCTCTTTTGAACCAGGCTGATTGGTACATCTCCACTTCTCAATGAATATTGTTTCTGCTGTGCCATCAATGCATTCATATATCCATGCTGATAATCATTTGAATCATCCTCCGAAACTGCTTCATTTGCCAATATATAATCTTCATCCTTTTGCACATCAGGGATCACTAAATATTCTTCGTCTTCCGTAAGATAGATAAGTAAACTATCTACAGTAAAGAAATGATTTTCCTCAACGATTGGATCATCATCATCTTCACTCTCCATTGTTTTGCTGCAAAGAAGTTTTAACTTGCCACTATGATGACTGATCTTGTGCCTTCTGTTGCCTTTGTTTAATCCTGAACTGAGGTTGCTGATGTCCTCTGAAGTTTGGATTTCTAATTGTGGTTTCAAGCTTGTCTACATTTGTTAACCGTTCGAACATCTTCTCAATTTTCCGGAGTATGTGATCTGCCTTAACATATGAGGAAGATGCTTCTTCCTTTATAGTCACCTTCTTTTCAGTTTTCATCCTTGCTCTTTTGGCCAGAAGATTTTCCTCTACACTCATTGCATTCTTATGCATATCTTCAAGTGTGGTAGGATCTCTTTCTCTCAACTGATATGCCATATCAGCATCGAAACTTTCCAAAAATTTGATTAATGCTAGCCCCATCAGTGGCTTGATGTTAGCTAGAATAACATTATAAACTGTATTGAACCTTACGCAGTAATCTTGGAAACTTTCACCTACATTCCTTTCAATATTTTCATACTTGGATAGAATTTGGAGCAGATTTTTCTTTACCTCCCATCAGTCAAGGAATTGTCTATGAAGAACTAGAAAAGTATTGATAGATCTTGCTGGCAATGCTCTGAACCACTTTTGAACCTCACCTCCAAAACTCTGCACAAATAATCTCATGGACACATTTTCGGCATTTACCTCATGAAGATCAAAGAAATCATTCATCCTATCAACATGTTGCTGCGCTATAGTACTTTGAGTGGCATCGAATAGAGGTATCTTACTTTGGTAATCAACAAGCATTTCATCCAAATTCTGAGGCAGAACGAGAGGTGCATATCTGGTAGACATGACTCGAGGTGGATTTAAAACTGGTGTTGGGGAAACAGGGGCAGTTGATACGACAGAGGTGATGGGTGATTGAGGGATAACGATAGGTTGATGAGGGAGTGAAGGTATAAATGGAGTTGTGGAATGAATTACGGGAATATGGGGAATTGATGATGAGGCAAAAGATGTTGAAGCTGAATCAGAGAATTCAGGAATTCGATTAGTGGTGATAGATGATTGAGGAGATTTTTGAAGATTTCGGTTACTCATCAAATTAACTCGTTGGATTTCAAGCTCGTTGGTGAATTCTGGGTCTGCGATTATGTTGAGCAATTCACTATTAGGTGTAGTTCTAAACAGGGAGAGACCAAAGTATTCGTCAAAAGGAAGATCCTTAAGGAAAAACCACTCTACTGGGCATGAATGAGATCTGAAAATTGGTTTAGGACTTACTACTTTCTTGTCTAAGTATCCAAGGGATAAGATTAGGATTTTCAAATACTTGAGGAGGATCAGGATCGAGATTGGACCTGGTGTATCTTCTTGAAGCCAGTGTGTTCAAAGTTCTCAAAGTTTTGATATTGCTTTACAACTTTCCATTTTTCAGCCTACTAAATTCTAAACTTTATCATCCAAAAGTTCAGAACTTCTCTTGTACTAGGGTGATTTGTCTTTCTTCCCCAGTATGGTCACCACTATTTTAGAGCCTAGATCAACGTCAGGCTGAAGGGAGGCAATCCTAGGATAACCAAACACCACGCTTAACCTGGTAGCTAGCCCTACCAAGTCGGGAGAGGGCTCTCTCCTCTATGGATATCAGTCAAGATTATTGGATCAGATATATATTTAGGCTAGGTATAGCAACTCTACGGTTTTTTGGTTTATTTTAATGATGGATCAAATGGAGCAGGCAACTTTGGGTCTAGGAAATCAAGTCAGGAATGCAGGGTGTTCTATGGGGCGAGGTAGGTAGGTGTTTTGGCACTTGGAATTGAGTGAGATGGGAGATCTAAGACTAGTGAGGAGTCGAGGAGGGCATGCAAATATCACGAGTCCTCTTCAAACAACTGAAAACATCAAAAACTAAATGTATTCCCAAGGCAGAGCACTGTCACCAATGTATTCTACCTATCTATCTTGATTTCATTTAGTTTAGAAGAATGAATTAGGTTTTGGCACATATAACACATGAGAATAACTAATGATAGAAGGAGAAACAATGCAAAAACACATTACCACAAGAATCCCACAAAAATAGCTGCAAATCCTAGTTTATTTCCTTGCCAAACTGCTATAGAGATGCACAATATGGCTCAAGGCATCCACAAGAGTCCAAGCTTTACAAATGACTAAGAAAGTACATAATATAGGCATCAAAACACCTACACTAGCCATCAGGGGTCGAATCCATGAGAAGATGGGTGGTTTCAACCATTTCTAAACTAAGAACAAGAATATAGGTAGTGGAATAGCTTGCCTCTAAAACCATGGAAACTAATTCATTCACCCCCAAACCACCTCAAAATGATGAATCTACCTTGTAGAGTCATTTTACAATTACATTTAAATAGAATAGCATAATTTACATTCATAAATTCATCCACAATGAGAGTAAAATCAATTTGTGAAAAAACTAGGTGAAAATTGGATTTTTGAGCAAAACTGGCAAAATTCATCCTATGCGCAGCGCCACTGATCCTATGCATAATGCTTTTTCAAACCCAATTTTGGAGGCTTCCCCTTGACCAAATTGAGCCCAAGATAGCTCGTTGGAAAGGAATTCCTGTCTAGTTTTTGTAACAACTTGAATTTTTTCATTTGGAGGAAATTTGTCCCCTCAAAAGTGGAATCTCCCAAGACTGCTCCCTGTGTGTCCAAAAAGTGGCAGAGAGGGTATTTTTTGATGGTTTTTTGACCTTTAGGTGACCTAGATTTGCTACAAATTTTCTGAAGCTTTCTGGGTTTCATTTTTTTTTCATGCTGAATCCAAATATGCAAGCCATTCTTCCAAAAAGTGCCCCTGTCAAAAGCGCAGTGCCATCGTATTGCAATTTCCTGTGTTGCAAAATTTAAAATTTGAAAATTACAAAATTTTACCAAAATTTTCCTAAAATTGGCACAAGGCACCGTCATGCACTGCTTTGATGAGCTAATGAAGCATCAGATAGGATTTCCAACTTGTTTTTCTCCTTTTTTCTTCTCAAAGCCTTCCTCAACCTTGCCTTAAGCTTCCTCATCCTTATATTGCATATTTTGTTTTGGGTCATATAGTGATAGGCCATGTGACAAAGCGTATTCTTTTCTTTATTGGCCTTCTCAAGAAACTTTTCAAGGTGTATGTTGACCCTTTCAATCCAAGTTTCCTGGTCATTCTCAATCTCTTGCTTAATGGAGGTCATCTTGACATTTGCCTTCTTTGCCTTTGCCGGTTCTCCTTGATCATTTGAAACTCCATGAGGACTTGCTTGTTAGTTAATTTCTTGTTTTCTTGCTCAAGTTAATTGATGATCCACTTTTACCTCTCTACATTGACAGACAAGGCTTGAATATCAGTCTCCTGCTCTTTGGTGATCATGTCTTTAGTTATCTTTGTACCTTGACTCTCCAAATCAATGATATCAACTCCCTGTGCCTCCTCATGATCAACTAGGAAAAAGTAACTCTCTTGCTCATCACTAGGATCCTTCTCCTGCATTTTTCCTTGGCCTTTACCTTTTCCCATTCTGTGTTGCCCAACATGTACTTGTTTAGCTGAAGATGAAGGCAAAGCCCCTTCCACTCCTTGTGGAGATAACATTTGCCTGTGGCCTGAAGATGAAGGCGAGACCCCTTCCATACCTTGTGGAGATAATACTCACTTGGTAGATGCAAAAAGTTTCCTAGTGCCTCTCTCATAGGACATAAACACTGGCACTCCCATAGTTTCAGTCTCTTTGACCTTTTGCTATCTTAAAGGCCCACCTTCTTCTTGAGGCACTGATGAAAATACTTGAGGGCCTTTGAACAGTTCATGAGAAATGAAGGTCTCCCATGGTATATTAAGTAGATTCAGCTGATGTAAGACAATGATTTTAATCACAGAGAAGTGGTAGATGTTGTTTAACTGTTGCGTGTATGGCTTCTTCTTGATATAGAGTGCCATTTTCTCAATATTTCGGAACATGAAGTAAGGAATATTCATCATCTTCACCCTAGTATAATGCATCAAAAATATAATGTGGTAGGCATACAAGCGAGAAAACCTACCTTCACAAGTAAAGTATTTGATGATTATCTTCATAAGTGGAGCAAGCCTATCCTCCAATAATTTGAAGGGGGAACACTCTCTTCAATTTTCCATGGTATTTAGCCTTGATGTAAGGCTCATAGTACTCCCTGTCAATATACTGTCCTTTGTTCCATTTTTCACCTACATTGGGAATTCCTGTAGCCTCTGAAATAATAGTAGGTGACAAATTAAATGTAACTCCAGCAAGGTTTACTTCATTGTTGTCCAGATGTGTCACAAACAACCTTGCTAATTCATGATGAAACTTAACTTTCTCCACCATTTCGCATAAACAAAAACATGATTGATGTTTGAAACATGAGATGGCAAGTGGACAAGAAAGCAATTCCCTCAAACTAGTGGGCTCCTCCCTAATTATCTTCCCCCTTTGTGAGGCTTCTTCTGCTGCAAATTTCTTTCCCTAGAACCGTCACTAAGGGTGTCTTCTTCCAATTCATACTCACTATCCTTTTCCATTGCTCTTGATGGCTGTGATCCATTGCGGTCAATGATGGGAGGCATAAATGAAGATCAGTGTGAAGAGATTTTACAAATGAATAGAGTTTTAGGGAATGGTGATTGGGATAGTATGGTTTTTGGGGATAATGAAAGTGGGGAAATGGGAATAGGGAAAATGTATGAGGGGGATGGGGTTTGGGAAATAGATGAATGGGAATGGTGATTAGTTTAGGGAATGATGGTGAGGTAGGGTAAGAAAGCAATGGAGTGATGATGAAAACTAGAGAACCCTAGAAACTAGGGTTTCAACTTCAAAGATGCTAACAAACCAACTCTAGCAAGGAAAATCCTAGGTCAAGTGATATGGTAATGGAACTTACTTGCAAGAAGGTGGAATGAATGATTTTGAGAGAAATCTGCAATTGTCGAGCTTCATTGGGCAATCTGGAGCTTGACTGCATAGGTGCGCAATGGTCCACATAGTTGTGCAGCTTCGATCCTATGTGAAGCACCTGTGTAAAAATACACAATGGAGAAAACCTAGGTGTGCAATGCTTATCTGATGCGCAACACCGAGATTAGGTGCATAGTGCCAGGTGATTTTTCTCCAAAAAATGCAGAAATCGCCCTCTTTTGTTCAATAACACTTCAAAATCACGTTTTCTCTCCTTTGGCACTTTAACTTCATAATAAAATGATCAATAAGGATGGGCTTTATATATCTCTTCACTTTTTTATTTTTGATGGTGAAAACCCACTTTCATAATGTCTATTTGCTTTTTCTTTTCAAATACTATATTTTTTGGATGCTTGACCTTTTTTTATTTCATAAGTGGAATGATGTTCATATTTTTGACTTTTGTAGTGGCAGGTACTAGGCAATGTCATCGGGTGACTAAAAGTAGCATGAGACTTAATTATTACATATAAAAAAATGATGAAATTACAAATAAATACAAATGCTCTATTTTTTCACCTCAAACTAGTTTTGAGGTGAAAAACTTATTAAATTTACAAATTATGATTTTAAAGCTTTCTTGATGCTTATTGTCATCCTCATGCATCTACTGACCCTTATTGGTCAATGGTTATTGAAAATTTGACATGGTGAAACCCTAATACCTAATGAAACTAAAACCCTAAGACCTATTTGATGAAATAGATTGAAAAGGAAATTGGACCTAAACCATTGATTGAATCACACATGAAAAATGGTCAGTAGATATGTGTCATGAGGGAAAAAAAATTGAAATGTGCTTACCATCAGTTGATCCATGACCTAATGGAATGCAACTCATTGAGAATGGGACTCCTAATATGAATGCAAAAGAGTGAATTTTGATCACTGATGGCAGTGTGAAGACACTGACACTAACAACCCCCAAAATCTGTTCATAAATGTTAACATGGCAATAAATTTTCAAAGATATTGCTCTTAAACTTTGACTTAATTGCCACCCCCACTCCATTTAGCTGTTTTCCCACTGCCAAATCATGAAAAATGACCATAATGGTCACTTTCTGGCTGCCTTGCATGGTCTCTCTTTCAATAGTGCAGCTCCCCTCGCGCTTCTGCTAACACTGTGACAATCCTCCATTCCGCGCAGTACCCCAATCGCATAGCTCTAACACCTGGGTAGTGTAGTTTATAGTCCCACACCTCCTTTCAATTGTCTGGAGCGCTAAGACTGTGCTTCCACCATATATTCATCTTGATGCATCCCTGATGTATGGTTTCAATCAACTAGCATTCACCTTCCCTGGAAATAGCTCTCCATTCAACTTCACCAACTAAAATGCTCAAGCATCGGTAATCTCCTTGATGACATAAGGCCCTAGCCAATGCATCCAAAATTTTCCTAGAAATTTATCAAACTTGCTGTCATATAATAACATAAATCATTTACCTTGAAGGTGCGTAGTTTGATGTGCCAATCGTGCCATGCCTTTTTGCGCTCCTTTTGAGCTTGTTGATGGAATCCAGCCAAAAAAATTATCTTCTTCTAGTTCGGTCAGCTATGCGAGCCTTTCTTCCATGGCTCTGTGATCCTACATTCATGTGAATTACGCTATGCACAGACTAGGAACAATGTATTCTATTGGCATCACAACTTCAATGCCATAAACCAGCCTACAAGGCATTTGTCTAGTCAGCTTCTTACAAGTTTTTTTGTAAGCCCATAGCACCGTGGGTACACACACATCCCAGTCATTTATTTGTGCATTGTAGACCTTAATCAACGCACTCTCCAGCATCTTATTAAATGCTTCTATGGTTCCATTAGTATACAGGTGATATGGCGTACTCTTCTGATGGTAAACCTGAAATTCCTAATGTCAATGCGCTAATCATTTCATTAAGAAAATGCGTACCACAATCACTCATCAAAATTTTTGGATAACCAAACCTCATCAGCACATACGAAAAAATATGAATTTTGTGTTGTTGTGCTTGTACAGTCCTTCACAGGCTGCGTGTCTTCCCATCTGGTTAAATAATCAATTGCTATGATGATGTACCACACACTCGTCTTCTTTTCGGAGGCTGAATTGGTCCTACAAAGTCAATCACCCACTTCTCGAATGGTTGTAATGATATTTGTGGAATTAGAGGTAGATTAGCGATGATCTACTAGTCCTTTGGCATGCGTCACATGCCCTACAATATGATTTTGAATCCTTATGCAGTGTCGGCCACCACAACCCAAAGCGTAGAATATTCTGAGCTGTTTCTTTTCCCGCATAATTTCCTCCTGCGACTCCTCCATGAGCCTCAAGGAGGATGATGTTTCATTCAAATTCTAGCACGTAACGTCGCAATATTTCATCTAATCCCATTTTATACAAGTGCCCTACAATGGCAAAAAATTCTGTCGTGCGCACCATCAATTCCTTCTTTTGTTGGCTAGTATATCCTTCTTGAGCCGTTCTCGTCATTAGGAAGTGTATAATATCTTTGAAGTAACTATCTGCAACATGCACTACAAAGAGCTATGCATAAGGTAATCCTTCTTCCAAATTAGTAGGCTCCTCTCCTGTTTTAATGCACGACAAATGATCCAGCCTGACATTCAATCGTCTTGGTTTCACAATAACCTAAAAATCATATTCCTGAAACAGAAACAACCATATGCATATTTTCCTCCCCAACATAGGCTTTTTCACTAAGTACTTCAATGAATAATGGTCTGTATACATATTAAAGTGTCCACCTAGCAAGTAGTTCCTGAAATTCTGGAGCGCATATACCATAGCCAAACCTTTGCACTCTGTTGTTGAATAATTCTTCTCAGCTTCAAATACCTTCCTACTTGCGAACGTTATAGGATGATCCAATTCTCCCTCATCAGCTTGTGTCAGTACTGCTCCCAGTGTAATACATGATGCGTCCACATGCACATGAAATTCCTTCTTCCAATCTGGGAAGACTATGATCGACACGGTGACCATTTTCTCTTTTAGCACTTCCAAGCTCCTCTGACATTCCTCATTCCAGCAGAATGTAGCATCCTTTTTTAATAGTTTCTCCATTGGCGCGGTAATCTAGGCATAACATTTGATGAACTTTCTATAGTACCCTGTATGCCCCAATGTTGCGTGTAGCTATTTCACACTTCTCAGTGCCTCCAAATTGATTATAACCATGATCCTCGTAGGGTCTACCATCGAGCCTTGTCTACATACCACGTGACCCAGCGAGATCCCAAAAGGACGCAGAATGAAAATTTCTTCAGATTGAGTGTAATCTGGTACCTCCGACATGTATCTAGCATCAAGGGTAGACTTGGTACATAACACTTTACCAGGCCAAACACTATCCAATCATCAAAGTATACCTCTAGAAATTTGTTAATGAAATCTTTGAATGTTGTGATGACTACGCACGAGAAGATCACTGACACATTCTTCAGCCCAAAAGGCATCATTGTATACTGGAAGCATCCCCATTCAGTTGCGATGGTCATCTTACTTCTATCCTCCGAAGTGATCTTGATCTAATGGTACACTGAGAACCCATCAGTAAACGAATATGCTTCCTGCCCACCAACATTATCCAGCACCTCATCGGTGAATGGATTTGGGAAAGGATCATGCACACAAGCATCATTCAACTTCCTGAGATTTACACATATCCGTATCTCATCCTTCTGTGTCTTGTCCTGAACTACCACGGGGCTTACCCAATCAGACTCTTCTACTAGTTCAATGATGCCTGTTGCAAGAATTTTATCCAACTCCAAGAGGACCCTTTCTTTACACTTTGGGTTGAGGTGGTAAGGCCTTTGCTTAACTGGCTTCATGTCCGGTTTTAGAGTGATATTCATGACACCCAAGTCCCCTATTATCCCTTTCAGATCTGAAAACTTCGTAGGGAACAAATCCTGATATTCGCGGAGCAATTTGGTAACCTTATCTACCATTGCGTAATCCCAATAGTCCCCAATCTTTGCAACTTTCGGCTCTGCCTCCGTGCCAATGTTCATCTATCTAGTTTTGAGCGGCTTGGTGATGTCTGGATTTTGTAGTTGCGGTCCTTCAACTTCACGGTGACCTTCAGTCTCTGGAATATTAGTCTTCCTTGGGTCTTTGTCTCCTTCTTCCACAGTCACATTGTAGCACTCCAGTGCGTGGCTCAACTGGGTAGTCCAATCAAGTTGAATCAAATCTATAGGATCATGCGGTATCCTGAAGATCGTTGCCTTGACCTCCTGCAACGCTTCATCAATACATTCAAACCCATCCTCAAAGCTGAACGTCATAAAAAATCCTTGGCAGAAAACATCCCATTCTTCAGTGCCATGGTGGAGCTCTGTCTCCAAGTACCAATTCATCGGTATAATATTCAAGGTATGACAAAACATATGTACCCACTCCAGCTGAGGCTCCGCTCCATACACTCTAGTCCATTTGGCCAAATGGTTGTGTGGGTCATTCCTCCCATCATATTTTTCTATTAGCCACACTTGTAGGTGACCAAACCATACTCTCATCATTTTTCTGTACATGTGCCAATCATGAAAATTATCCTTGTGCATGCGCCACCATCTCCTAGGCATAGCATGCATTGCCCAATCTAAGGCCTGGAAGCGATGCTTCTATGGAAATTCTCTTTCGAACGCATCCAAAAAGTGATCAACATTAGTTAAACCATTGTAGTAGGGTATATTTCTTAACGATGACGATATGAAGTGCAACGACTTGGTCATCATATTACAACGCAACATAGATACTTCATGCATTCGATTCTGCCAATGCTCCAACTCTTCATCTGAATCTAATGTGTAGGAACTTTCATAGTCCCATATAATACGTCCATTTGCTGTTGGATTTACCTAATATTGATCTCATGCCATTATCTTGTAAATCTGGTCTAAAACGCCATCACTTTCATAATTGAAAACCAGTTTAGTATAGCACGGTCCTTCTGCAGGGTCAAGGGGCACCACTACGTTGACGCAAAGTGATTTCTTCTCAAATATCATCTTCCACTTCTTCAAATTGATTACCCCATTCATGTCAGTGGCCCAATCGATCCTAAGTAGCGCGGGGTAGGGATTACTATCATCTACAATCTCCATTACTTCAAAATCATCTAGTGTGCTCGTGCCCTCAATATCAACTGTTACTCCCTACAATCTTCCCATGGGGATGATTTTCTGTTGATTCATCATCCTTAACTGAATCAGAGACCACTGTAGCGCAGGTCTCCCCATCTTTTCCCATGTTTGTTTAGGCAAAAAATTCATGTCCGACCCTAGATCTATAATAACTTGACCCATCTCATATTCTCCTATCTGCGCAGTGAGCCTCATCTCACACCCTGTTCTCGCCTTATGCTTGCCAATATTCCTGATTATGCATGGTCCATCAGTAGCATTTCCCTTCCCAGCGCATTTATTGATCAACTCCCGCAGTCCCTTCACAGCCTTGCTATCATGCAACAACTTCATACAGGTTTCTAAGAAAGTAGTAATCATGGACGGGTCCATTTCTTCAGTCGGCTTCTCCTGACTTCTTGAGGTAGAAGCCTCAGTGAAGCTTTTCTGGTGTAGAACAATATTTACCTTAGGATCTTCCTTGCGAGGCTTAACCCTCATCATCTGCAGGTTCTAAGTCGGCTGCTGAGGCTGCGCCCCCTTTTCGCCTATCTTAGCTAATAATATAGGGAAATCCTCCATCGCGTGGTCAAAATGAGTACAATAGCAGCATGATAGATGTGTTGGATTTGAGCAGTCTCACACGTCGTTTCTTGGTCCCCCCATAGTTGTAACAAATGACCTACCCCCAACCTCTACTAGGTCCTCCTCCACCTCAGCTTTGTCCACACCCGTGATACTCGCTCGCGCTCCCCTAACGCCTTGTCCGAAGGTTGGGTTTCTGCTTGCACCCTATATGCAAGTGTTCTATCCATCATTAATTCGTAACTACATCAATTTCACTCATCATGACCCACCAATTGACAAAAGTTGCAAAAGAGATGTTGCGGCGTCTATACGAATTTCTGCAGCAAATGGAAATTGTCTGTCGCATGTTTTCTAGCTATCTAACATATATCACACCATAGCGCATGTCCTGTACTTATCCCTACTAGAGCTTCTAGCCTCAGAGGCATTGGTCCCCCTGCTGCAACATAATTTGCCAAAACTAGACAGTGATCTTTGTCATGCCTTTGGATTTTGTACTTCAGGCACCAAACTTCTTTGCACACCTCAGGTCAAGTTGTTCTATCTTTCTTCAGATTTTGCATTTCTAGGCAAAGGTTCTGCAACTGCGCATGAATCTACTAAACCCCCAAATTAATATCTTGCATTGGTGTCTCATGCAATCTCGTCGCAATCTCCAGGGCTTCCGCCTAGGTCCCAATCTTTTGTTGTGATAGTGCAACCCTTAGATGAGGCAGGAGTGAAGCCACAAATCATTTGCAGTGCTGCCCATCAGTCAGATTCATGTTAGCCTCATTGATTGTACACTCCAATCTCTGATCTAGATCCCAGGGTGTCTCACCAAGCTTCATCATGATCTCTTTGAATCCCACAGTTGATTACGCTTCAAACTTAGGTCTACTAAATTCCTTATTTAGTGTGGTCTGGATATCTGCCAACGCAGACATCAGGTTATCAGTGCAGTACTTAATGTACCACATTAGCTCATGATCCTGCTAAGCACTAACTAACATTTCTTTCTTCATTTTATCATCTATGATACCCTAAGCTTCCCATACAGCCTTCGCGATGAACCAAAACTGGTTTGGATCTTCATTTCCCACACCCTTGAACACAGGTAGCTTTACTAAGTTTTCCATATTGAATGGTGGCGAAGGTGGCGGTAGTGTAGGAAAAGGTTTATGTGGCGGAGGTGAAGATGGAGGTGGTGTGGGTGGATGGGGTGTTCACAGGAACCCTTGCTTTATCAAGTGAACAACGTTCTATGGAGACGCCTATGCTGCTTCCTCACCACCACTCAGAGGAGGTTCAATTAGCGGGCTATATTTAGGGCCCATTTTTCCCTTGTTCCTGAATGTCCATCCACTTTGTGTAGCCCCAAACATAGAGGTAGATGCATAACCCACTTTTCACACAATAGCATCTTAATCCAGGTATTTAATGATTTTAAATACTCACCTCGCGGCCCCTTAAAGAAGTGACACTCTGCTTCACTGTAACTGACCGAGGTATTGACCTCGAACTCTGTCACAAACCCTAATATGATGCAATCAATCCAATGATCAATAGAGTGCATGATTTTATCTTCAAAGGCTTATAATCTCTGCACTAACTTCGATGTCCAGACTATTGGACCGTCAAGCCTCCACCTTCCTTAACTGTCTGCCAATTTTGCGATCCACTCATACAACTTGACTGAGAAGGAACATAAGAAGATCTTGTGTATCTTTGTGTACATGTATCTATCCAACCATTGTTATTTCATCAATTGTGGATTCCTGTTCTCTTGTGCCGCGAATTCATGGATCTTTCTATCCAACCAGTCTTCGATATCCTTCTTAGTTGGGTTCCAATGATGCGACATCACACATCTCATTATGAAGATTTGGGTCCCAATAACATAACCATTTGTTGGCTTGATGGGCCCTGACCCAGGTTCAACGTTAATTAGCCAAGCAAATCCCTACAATACTAGCCCTTTCGTCATCAATCCGTGGAGCGTGGATTGAAGTCTCGCCCGAAGCAGTATGGGGGGATGCAGGAACCAAGTTTATGCACCTTGAGATAGTTGTGATGTCGTTTTATACCCTAAACCTTCGTTCGAATAGATTGATAAGAATTTTAGGGCTTATCAATGTACTTCTCTTATTTGGCTTCGAAACCTTCACGAAGGTCTGCTATCGTCCTTCGCAGACCCTAAATAGGCAATTCAGACACTTACGCACCTCTATCACTACTCTTACTTCTGTGTCTACCCATATTAGCTTAAGTATTAGTTAACTTCAACATGCATTATGATTATTTTCACATAAACATATTTTCTTACTTACGTTCATATGACAAAGTAAAACACATAGATTTGTGCATCAATACAACATTAAATCATAAACCCAATATTCAACATAACATAACCACATATATTCATAATACAAGTAAAATAGCTCATACATAGATATATCCATAATAATACTCTTTATTTATGGTTCAGATCTCCATTACAGACTCTAACTTCCCTGCGCACATAGCTGCAGGGGTCCACGCACTCAGCTGCAGACTTCTACCCTAGGCCTTTGCACACTCAACTGCAGAGCCTCCTTCTTATGCTAAGACTCTTTGCTCTTAGCTTTCACAGACCCATTACATCAACCAATTGCCCAAAGACTTAGAACTAAACTACCTTAGACTCTTCTTGATCTGAAAATGGAATGTACTTGTTTAAGGGTGCAAGGTATCCATTTCCCATAATTTCGAAGGTGAGCTATACACTCCAAGTGACCTCTAAAAAGGTGAAAACTTCTTATTTCTTATACAGAGATAGACTGTAGGGGCATTCACTGGACATGTCACCTCTAAAGAGAGGATGAGTTCCAGAGGCTACCTGGCCCTCTACAGGCTCTGCCTAAAGAAATAACAAAGTAAACACTTAGAAGTCTTTGACATACACATACTTGAAGTTTGATGTCTTGCGGAATAAGACAAATAACTTTCTGCAACTGAATAGGTGATTATGTGTGTATGCAAGTTATGTATATTTGTTGTTTAACACTTTATTTAGTTTTGTTTAGCATATCATCTTCAGCAAATAAAGACATCAAAATGATAAAGCAGTTCACCCCTTCTGGGCTACATCTGCTGGACCAAGCCTCTCCAACTAGGATTGTCCTCTTGTATTAAAAATTATACAAAGGCTAATACAAGAATATGAATGTCTCGAAAGACAGATATGACTGTAAATACAGAATCAGAAGATAGGAATTAGCTAAACATGCTCTTTCCCAAGCACTAAATAGTGAAATTGTACCTGATACAGTACTTTCCCCAATTGGCCCTGATGGCTCTTTAAAATTGCATGGAGAATTTCAAGGTGAATATGAACTCAATTGGTTCTGAAACCTCTTCCATTAGACTTAGAAGGTCGAAAATAGCAGACATAGGCTTTTGAATCACCAAAAATGGATGAACATAGCCCCCAAACAGCGCAAGCCCTGAAATGGCCCTAGTGGCCCTGAAAGCTTCCCTGAAGCTAAACAGTGAGAAGAATATCTCAACAGGAAAAACGAGCTGTAGAAATGGATTCAGAATGCTTAAAACCTTCAGGAATGACCTTCGTTCCACATTCACTGGCTGCACAATTCCCAATGCAGCTCCCAAACTGATTTGGCCCTAGTGGCTCCTGGAACTTCCACGAAGCAAAAACACCTGCAAACGACCTCCGATGGCTGTAAAACCTATGCCAATGGCTTCCGAATGTCAAAGAGATCCAAAATCAAAAAAATATTTGTCCAAAACGGACTTTCCTAGCCAAAGTTATGGCCATTTTCTCCCAACTGCCAGTTGCCCCTACAAAAACTCTAGATAACTTTAGTTGGAGCCAGTTAGGCCCGCCAAATATGGCGGGTCCACCCAAATTTGGCACCTCCGCCAATGCCGCCGCTATAAAGACTGGCAGTTACCTCCTGCGTTTGGTGGCCATGTGAACACGTATATAAAACGGTGACTGTTAAATATATGGTGCACGGTTAGGCTCTTTAGCCCCGGTCTCCGGCGGGCGGTCATATTACGTGGGGGCTGGCCCGCTTTGGTTTCCACCCAAACCAAATTCAAAGTTTAAGATAAGTTTGTTCCCCCCATATGTCAAGCGCCAATTGTATGGTCTAACGGTAAGCCGTGGGAGTGTTATAAGCTAGGTCGCGTGTTCAAACCACCATTTGACCAAAATTTTAACATGCGCCCAAAAACTGTGCTTATGTCACCTTGGGCCACGTGGCGCCCTCCAGGCTTGCCACATGGCAACCTGTGATTGGCTGCCCAAATGGAATATTCCAAAGAATATTTTGTGGAATATTTTTTTTTTGAAAAATATTCAAAAATTAAGGGTTATTGGGCGATTTTGTTTTTGGCATAACTTTCTCATACGATGACCATTTTTTGAACTGTTTGCAGTGTCAGATCAGGAGGACGAGCTCTATCCGGTCATTCAGGTTCCAACCAGTTCTGAGCACTTTCATTTTTGACCATTTTATGACACTTGGTCCTGAGCTCCTGATCACTTCTAAGACTCCCTTTTTATACATTCCCATGGTTCGTGGACTAAGGGTGGCTCTCATCAAGCTGAAACAAGCTACCTAAACTAAGGGTGGAAACCCTTTCTGACTGCTTACATCTTCATGCTCCGTGACTACAAAATGCAGAGACTTTACATTCTTTATACAAAACTTGGGCCTTTAGCCCCAAAACTTGGGCTTTTAACCCCAAAATTTACCCTAGGGGACCCGTTCCCAACAAAAACATTTGTAGCCTCAGAAATCTAGTTTACAAAAAAAAAAAAATTGAAGAATTTCATTTCACACATATGGTGCAGTGAAAATTTCAGCAATAGCTCTGCAGAAAAACATTTCATAATTTAGTAAACTAATCCCTTCAGACAAGATGTTTGAAGTGCACAATAAAATTAACTCTTGCTACTTGTTTAAGAAGCCAAATATTTTGGATATTTGGCCTAACCCTATTTTATGTGCTAACAAAAGTTGCAAATTACATTCAACCAAGCCCATAACTTGCATACTATAGTATCATAGTATGTAATCCAATGAAAATCATAGAGAAAATTTAGCATACCCTTATTAGAATTTGATACGTACAAGTGCAGGGCCTCTTCTCATCAGAACATTCACATCAAGTCCTCTACCATTCTCAGGGTCAATGAAGCCTCTTGTAGGTAGAGAGGTATCCATTACAGACTTGATTTCAATAAATTTAAAATCAAGGGTGCCATTCTCCTTCAAGCTGAAAATGAAGATTATGAAAATCCATACCAACATAGATATAGCCTAGTGGTTACTCATAACTTGAATAAAACCCCATGAAATAATATAGCTAACAATAATCCCAGACAAAGTGCCCCAAAAATATTTCCTATGGCTTTATTATGGTTGTGAAGACAAGAGATTCAAAAGGGGAAAAACTGATGGGCAAGGACAGAACTACAAAAATATCCAAGTTAGAAGATGGTTGCTTCACTACAAGGACAATCATCCACCCAAACACTACATAGGAGTAACCCAAAATAGTGACTCTCTTGAAGTAATCAAGCTTGAACCTTTGGGCCAAAATGTGGTAAGCTCCAATGACTGAAAGGCTTAATGAGATGACCAAAACTAAAGTATAGTGAAGATAAAATTGAACTCCCAATCCCATATGTCTAACATTCTCTATAACACCTAGGTTCCAAAGGGCACTCATGTTGAAAACCAAATCAAGAATATTAATATGTGAAAATGTTGAAGTTATTAATATCTAGTGTTAGCTCTCAACAATTGCGTCATATTTCAAACACATATCCATATTCGATATTATTCTTATGTATATAAAACCATATTGCATTTCACAAACCAAGCATGAAAATCGTTGTAGGCTTATCAAGAATCTGATAAAATAATGGCCTACCCATTTCGAGCCCTCTCAAAATCCCCGAATTCTTAATTATACCCTAAAAGTTATTGAAACGCTAATAAACCTTCATGAATCCCGATAACATGGCATCCCCTTCAAACCTCTAACTTTGTATATACCCTCTGTTATTGTTCTATGATTTTGATGGCAAGACAAAAGTCACAAAAGATACATCAAACCACTTATGAGTGCAAGACCTAGCCTTCCTAGACTCAGAGAGGGCTCTCTCTATACAATTATGTTTTAACTTTGTTTTTAGTGCTAGAATATTTTAGGCTAGATATCAAGAATAATAATATTCTTTATTTGTTTGTTCATTTGGTTGGAGAAAGATAGTTTTTAAACATTTTCCATTGGGCAATGGAGTCATAGGCTAGGTGGTAACATCAATTTTACAGGGTGATTATAGGTCAAGCTAACTGTCCTCACTAGATATTTTAAAGTAGAATGATAAATGGAATGATAGATAATGATATCATTTAGGATTACAAAGCATTTAAGTATTTCGTTATCGTACTTCAGAAGAAAACACTGAGATTGTAAATGCTGATAACAGTAAGGTGCTCCAACAACATATCTTAAACTATAATTTCAGTTTTACAATGAGAAGTGAAAATGCATGGATAAGTAAGCAGAAATACATTAAACATAGAGATAAAAACATCACCAGGTCAAAATAGATCAAGTATCTTGCAAACTATCCTTTTATTGATGCTCCAACTCGAAATTGCAATGCTCCAAGTTCAGATGACTAGGGTCCAACCGCTAATACTCCCAATGCATGGAGTATTTAAACAAAAACTACAATGATTTTCCTTGTACACTTGGAAATCTATTATTTATTACAATGAAGGAAAAATTGACTAAAGTAGCTAAAGAGTAGCCATGCTGTGAAGACTAGGACAAGTGTCCCTCCTTTTCTGGAATGTCATTGCCTGAAGTGTTAGTTAGATTGGAGTGGTTTTGCTGACGTGGCTGGTGTTGACTCAAACCTGCATGATTACTCTAGTCATCCTTGTCTCGTTCCTCCTGGTAGTCATGTAAGTCACTCTATGCTTCCCCTTCAGGGATCTTAATTTTGATTAACCTTCAGTACACCTTATCAGCATTAGTACATTTGGCAAATGATGGCTTGACCAAGAATACATGCTTCAACTCATGTTGAATGTAAATCTGATTGCTGATTGCTTCTAGTAAAGCTTTCTTGTTATGCTGCCTTTGATGTTTTCCAGATTTATAGCATATGTGGCCATGCCTTGAAGATTTTGGACATAATCCCCTCTGTCCATGAGTTTTTCATTTATAACAAATAGAGAGGAAAGACCCTTTTGATGCAAAGATTGCATTCTATTAAAAAACTTGTTTACTATCAACTCTAAAACATGGCACTTTTCCTTTAGCTGCACATTTAAACTCTTCTTTGTCAACACCTTCTTGACTTGTAGTATGGTCTTTGTCCTGTCTACCACTCCCATGTCTTCCAACTCCTATTTGTTTCTTGCATTAAGGAACTTGATATTATATTCGTTGTCTTTGGCATATCTCTCAACTTTGTGTTGGTGGCTAAAATGGTTTCTTTGGCTTTCTCTAGCAACTCTTTATACTCATAATAATTTGGATGCTAGGCCAAATTTCATTCATTTGGTCTATGATATTGTGCCAAATGATTTCCTTAACCCTCCCTAGAGTATTCCCAATGGAGGATTATTTTTCTAACTTTTGAAGCTTCTCAATCAATGCCTTTGTTCTCTGCATCTCCACCAAGTGGTTGTCTTCAGCCCTTTTAATATGATCTTCTAGCACACTAACATGGGATTCCAAGCTTTTAATTTCTTCATTTTGCAGATTCGTTCCCTCCATAGATTTTACCAATTGTTTTGTACTACTTCCTGCTCCTATTGTTGTACCTGTTGGAGTAGTTATGGGGAGGGCCATTAGAGGAAGGGCCTCCATTGTGGTGATAGCCATCTGTGCTACTTTTTATTTTTCCTGCACCATCTTTTCCATCTCTGTCTCCATTTGTTTGATTTGGATGGACTTATCTACTATAAGTTTAATCATGTCAGCTTTTATGCTCTCTGTTTCATCTATTTCCTTGGTTAGTGGGTCATGTGTAACAGGTAGCTTGAACTGCTTCTTCATCGCTATGATGTCTAGCTCTTTCTTCTTTATCACTTCTTCAACTGCCTTGGTATCTCAGTGTCATACCCAATTTTTTATTATTAAGTCTTCCAAAGACTTAATCTTGGTGTCCTTTAATAATCATGAATTTTTTTCCATCTTCAACTGAGACTGAGCATTTGAAAGGGCTACCTGCATTTTAAACAAGTTCATGGAAGTGCTGGTCAAAGTAGATGAAATCATTTCACTTGTTTGCTTGTGCATCTCTAGCTGATTAATTGGATGCACATTTTTAACATCAAACTCAAATGAAGTCTGCTTGTAGTCTGCTGGAGTTTTAGGTTCTGATGTTTGTGCCTCCAAAAGTGCCATATGCATCTTACCCTTCTCCGAGTCAAAGGCAAAGAGATGTCTGCTTTGTGCAGTTGCACTCTACTTTAAAAAATGAGAATAAGTGCTCTTCTTGAGTATTTCATTCCTAATTTTTATTTCCCTGAAGGTATCAAATACAATTTTTTTTCTTTGTCTTTAGTCACCTTTGTAGATGAGGACACTTGAAGAGTTTGTTGTCTTTTTGAAGTAGGAGTAGAAGGAAATGATTGTCCTCTGGCTGGTGAAGAATCTGGAACATCAATTATTTTGATCACTGTCTCTGGTGGTGATCCTTTATTTATATCCATGTGTTGTTTTCTGGCTTTCTTTGTGTACTTCAATCTGAACTCTTTTATGGAAATATCAGTTCCTGGTGACTGCTCTTCTCTGCATCTCTTCCATGTTATTCCTTGCTCTGACTCTTTTCCCTTTTCAAACATTTCTTTAGTAGTTTGTTTCTCCCGTGGCCTTGGGGTTTGTGCACTGGATGAGGAGATTACCTGCTCCATGGCCTCCTGTAATGTATATGGCATCCACTCTGCTTGATTCATTAGAACTAAGTTATGACCCTTGGGGTATTATCACCTATAGTTACATTACATCTGGTACATTTGTTCTAGTAAACTCCATGGCCCTTTAATGCCCTAACTGACAATGAGAAACTCACTGGATCGATATCTCTTTATTGAATGACATGTTTGGTAAAAACAACACGCATTTTTTTTTATGTTATAGGTACTCTTTAATTTTCTTTTATAGTTTAGTTTGAGTAAATGAAATTTTGATCATAACTCTTTTTTATAATCATTTGGGATAGTTGGGTTTCAGATATGATAAATTTTGATTATATATATATATATATATTGTAATATATATATATTATATATATTATATATATTATATATATATATATAATATATTATTATGTGAATCAAATATTTTAAAACTAGTATGATCTATTTTAATTTCAGATTTATCAAGTATCGAAAGGGATCAAATTTCTTTTCTTTAAAATAGGTTTCATTTCAAGGTTTATCCCTCTTAGTCTTGTAGATCCATTTATATCACGTTAAGCTGGCTTAATTTTTATTAGAATTACTAGATTTTTTATTAACTATTATTTTTTTAATTTTTTCATGTTAATTTCATGAGTCAAATTTTTATTGATAATTGTACTATTTTATTATTTTAATTTTATTTTTTTTGTTTTTTTGCTTTTGACAATAAAATGGTAACATGCATTTTCATACAATATTATATACTTTGCACCTACTGGTCTGAGATATCTTACATAGTGATTGCCCTTCAATAATCTAGTAACTTGTGATTCAATATCTACTTCATATCTTTGACTCGATTTACTTACCTAATTATTTAAGATATAATATTATTATTATATATTATATATATATATATATTTTATATATTATATACAAAAAATAGTAGTAGTATTATATTAATCTACGCCCAATCGCGGAAAAAAATGGGAGATTACACTTCAGAATCAGTGGCATCCTTAGGAAACCTTGTTTTAGACTATCAAGCTAAGCCATATACTATGCAAAAATTCAAACTTTGACTGATCTATTACAAAATCATTTAGATATGCCTTACAAAATTGACCAAGTAGAAAAATACATTTATAGTTTAGCACAAAACACTAGAGAAGACTAGTCATTTGGGTCAACCGACCTGTTGAGATTAATCCTTGTCGATTCCTCCTCATAATGTGAGATATTCTTAGCCAACTAAATCTACAATTCTTCAATTTAGTTGTGCAGTGCAAACACCTCATCTTCTAGTTGATGAATCTTCTCATTCTTCTCTATGCTTATCTCAAGCATTTTGTAGGCTTCTTCTTGTTGTTTCTAGAAGTAATTCTGCGGTTCAACCAGACTTTCCCTTAACGTGAAATGCTCTCGGTCGCAGGGTGAAAAGCATGAGGGAGACAGTAGCTAGAGGGGTGAAATTCTTCCAATTCCAGTCCATGTGACTTGCCAACCTACCCTATTGGCTTAGGTGGGCTTGATCCAGGTTCAAAGTGTACTGCGTACCAACAAAACCATCAACCACTAGTCCGCTCGGAAACGATCTGCAGGTAGATCACAATATCACCCGAAGTGATTATGGCAGGTTGTAGAACTAGGTTTCTGTAGCCTGAGGGATACTGTGCTGTGGCACCCTTGTATTTTCTTAAGTTTTAACACTTATTAATTCACATTTACAAAATAATTTTCACTTATGCTTTACTTTACATAATTACACTCATCACTTAACATATTATAAATGTTCATAAATTTCACAGTACTGAAATAAAGTGCAGATAATAAGGAAATAAACACACGTAGACACAAATTTTACCGTGGTTCATCCCAATGTGGGACTACGAGCACAAGAACTGTTTCTTATAATATAGTTTTTTTATAACAAATAGTTCTTGACCTGTGCACTTAGTTGCGGGTCATCTGCGAACTCAGTTGTAGACTTAGGCCTCTGCGCACTCACCTGCAGAGCCTTTCCTAGACCATAAAATCAAATCACAAAGAATCAAACCATAAACACATATTGGTTCTTATCATGACAACCTTCCTTCTTTATTATTCATCCCTATATACTATTATATCAAGGGATTACATCGCTTCAATACCATGGACCACATATCATGGTTTCTAAAATAAAAGGCACTATGGTCCAAAATCATTGAACTTTTACAATTATATGCTTAAGAAAAAGGGAAGGGATTCGCTGTGAAGCTCCTATACGATGCGGTGGGTTTGCTACTCGATCCTTGTTTTCTCCACTTCTCTGTTGTGTGGTCCAATTTGCATTTTTTACTATGCGCTTTATCTTGAAAATTTGGCCTCCTTGCCCAAAATCTAGCCAAGTTGGGTTGCGCCCAACAGGCCCCCAACACTCACCTATGACCCATCTCGAGTCACTTATCTGATATGCCTCTGATCTTCTGTGCAATATTATAAGGCTTGGTTGAATTGCTAGATAACTTATGTCATCTTCTTATCTTTGCTGCATGCTTCCTCCAATAATTCTTCTGTTACATGCTCATTAGCCTTCTATAGCAATGTTGCCTCCTTCTGTCGAAGCTCTTGGAGCTTCTCATCTATTTTCTAGGAGAGTTGAAGGGCCTCGTCCTACCAAGGCTGAGTTCTATCTATCAATGTCTGCTCTTCCTTCTTCAGCTCTTTGATCCTCTTTTGCAGCTCCTTTGCTTCACTGATCTTTGTGAGCTTCTGCGATATAGGCAATGTCTTCACAACTGCTCACATTTCCTCTACTGTTGTTGTTTTTTCTGCATCTCCTCTTGCAGTTTCTAAACATTTGGATCTTCCTGCAGTGAAGTCAAAATCTGCATACTTTCATCTAGTAGATTGCTATATTCTGCCAATGCTGCAGAGATTCTAACCATGATTGTATTTAAGTCAGCCCCCCTCTGACTTCTTACTTCTGGTGGCGTAGTCAGCTGCAACTTCATCCGTAGTTCGCTAATCTGCATCTCATATTTAAATTACACTTCGAAAATTTTATCCTTATATTCCTTGACTATAAGGCCGAGCTTCATGACCTTGTATTCTACTGATTCCTCCTCACAAAAATCCATGTATGGCAAATTCATAAATCTCCAAATCATCATTTCATATATAGCGATTTTATCCCCCAACCATAAGTGTTCATCATGAATTATCACCAATAATTGGTGCACAAATGATGTATTGGCTGTGCTCCTGCTAAAGTGTGACACATTTAACATATTGAGCAGCCTTGGCTACCTCAACCCAGTTTCCCACCACTGTGCCTCTTATCTAGTCACTCTGCTTTCTGGGTAGTGCCTGCTGCAAATAATGATTTGACATGAACTGTGGATACTTCGTCTGGTTATTGATCAAGTCATTTTTTGTAAACTTTAGCCGTGCAATTTTTCCTAACAACTCTCCTTCAAAGGGTACTGCTTTTGGAAAAAGTGGTGTGAATATCTCATACTTGGCATCTTTAAATCTTTTACCAGCTTTGCGTTTTGATTCCTCGGTGGGATATAAGTTGGCAAGGGTGAAATTAATACTACACTCCCTGCATCTACCTCTATCTCTTCTTCCTCAACATCGAATGGCTTCAGTTGCTTCTGGGGTTTCACAGGTTTAGTTGGCCTCTTGCCTTGTTTTGTTTTAGATTTCTCCTCCTTGGCTTTCTTCTTCCTTGGTGATTTCCGCTGCTTTTGTGGTGTCGATGATATTGCTATGGGTGATACTTCTATAGGTTTTCCAATTGTTGGTGTGGCTTCCATGACTTCAGACAATCCCTTCTCACAAAAAATACACATAATCTCCTCCCAAGATCGCTTAGATGACATACACAACACACTCTCTTGAAACTTCTTCGCACTATTACTCACTCGAGATTTTGATGAGTAATAATTGACTATTTATAACAATTCCTGCCTTCGAACCTCATCATTAGATTTTATTTTGTCTTGATTCTATTTCGATTTCACCATTAAATGCGTATTTATCCCTAAATTCCATCGATCTGTCGTATTAAATTCATATCCAACCATAAAAATTTCTGATCTATCATCTTAAATGTGACTTTATTAGTTTCTTTTCCCTTTTAATGGTTATATTTTCACTTTTCTAGTGAACTTCAACACATTCCATATTGTAGTGCACCTTTGTCATGTGTCACAGCTTCCTGTAAACTTCGACATATTCCTGATTGTAGCGCACCTTTGTTTTATGGCGTGGCTACTTGCGAACTTTGAGATATTCTTGATTGTAGCAAAGTACTTTCTTCGTCAAAGCTCTCTATCTGCAATGTAGTTTATAGTCCAGTGTCCACTTTCAATTGCATGTGACACTAAGAATTTCCTTCTTTCTTCCTTAGGGCGAAGCTGTAGGGATAGGGTTGTCCCTATACAACTTCAACCTAATTCCATTCACTTTCCCTTGAATTAGTTCTTCATTTAACTTCTCTAACTGTGTTGCACCTCCATCAGTAATATACTTAATAACATATGGGCCTAATGAGTGTTTTTTAAATTTCCCTAGAAAATTCACAAACTTCCCTTCATAGAGAAGAACAAGGTCCCCCACCTGAAACTTCTTTTGCTTAATATGCCTATCATGCCAAGCCTTTTCTCTTTATTTTTTCACTTGTTGATGAAATACTGCTACAAACCTATCTTCTTCCAGAGCCAATAATTGCAACATCGTTTCTTCCATACTGTCGGGGTCTTCCAAATTTGTAAAAGATGCAATTCTTAGTATAGGGACAATATATTCCATGGGCATCACAACTTCTTGCCCATAAACCAACCTAAATGGTGTTTGAACTATCAAATTTTTACATGTAGTGTTATAAGCCCATAAAACTGCTATAATTCTAAGATCACAGTCATCCTTGTTCACATTACATACCTTGGTTAATGCATTCTCCAAAATTTTATTGGATGCTTCCATAATTCCATTTTCCTGAGGATGCTAATGAGTGCTCTTCTGGTGGTAAAATTGAAATTCCTCAGTTAATGCTTCAATGATCTTGTTCAATAAATGTGACCCTTGGTCACTCATCAATATTTTTTGGCACCCAAATCTAGACAATATGTATTCAAAAATGAACTTTATAGCTGTTTCTGAACTATAATCCTTCACTGGTTATGCTTCAGCCCACCTTTTCAGATAGTTAGTTGTAGTGATTATATACCTTGCACCAGTCCTTTTCCATGGTGGATTGATAGGTCCAACAAAATCATTAGCCCATTTGTCAAAAGCCTTCAAAGTTACTTGTGGAAATAGGGGAATTTCATCTCTCACTCAAGGTTTGCCTATTCTTTAGAAAATGTCACAAGATTGACATAACTCCTTTGCATCTGTGTAATGTAGGCCACCATAGTCCCACTCTTAAAATTTTTTTTGTGTAGTAGATTTTCCTGCATATTATCCACCAGTTGCGTCACTGTGAGCTTCTGTTAAAATTATCTGTCTTTCATGCTAAGGAACATACCTGCACAATATTTCATCTCATTCTATTTTATGCAAATGTCTTGCTATTAGTGAAAAATCAGCTACCTTAACCACCAACTGTTTCTTTTGCTGCTTAATGTATTATGAGGGAGCCATCCCTATGGTTAAGAATTAAATAATATCATCGAAGTGATCATATGCTACCTTGATTGCAAACAACTGTGCATTAGAAATATTATCCTCTATATTCGTTGGTTCTTCTCCTATTTCCAACCTTGAAAATTGATCAGGTCCAACATTTAGTCTTCCTAGCTTAACAACAATTTCAAATTCATACTCCTGAAATAATAATATCCACCTGCAAATTTTTCCTCCTAAAATAGGATTATTGACTAGATACTTTAGTGTAGAGTGATTTGTGAACATATTAAAATGTTCTCCCAACAAATAATGTCTGAATTTATGCAATGCATACACCATAGCTAGTCTTTCTCTTTATGTAGTTGTATAATTCTTCTCTCCTTTAGATAGTTTCCTACTTGTAAAAGCTATAGGGTGGTCGATTTCTCCTGCACCAGGCTATGGTAACACCACTCCGAAAGCTATGCATGAAGCATCCACATGAACATGAAATTCCTTCTTCCAATATGGAAATACCAATATAGGCGCAATTACCATATTTTCTTTTAATGTGTCGAGGCTCTTTTGACATTCCTCATTCCATAGGAAAGTGATATCTTTCTTCGTAGTTTTTCCATAGGCACAGTAATATGTGCATATCCTTTGATAATTTTTTTTGTAATATCCTGCATGTCCCAATGTGGTGTGAAGATGCCTAACTATATTTGGTGGAGGTAAATTCATAATGATAGCAATCTTCGTAGGATCCACCATCAATGTTGAAAAGTGTGCAAAAAGAAATGCTAAATTTAGAATGTGCTAAAAATAGACCTCCTAAAAATAGCACGTCTAAAAATAGAATTTCTGGGTCCCCTCCTATTTATAGCAGTCCTTAGTCTATCTATAAGAAGTAAAATTAATTTTGGTCTTAACAACATTTTGAAATATTAATTAATTAATTCAGTTGAGTTAATTAATTAAGGAAACTCGAAGTCGAAGTCTTTGTAAGCATTAATATGAATTTCCTCCACTGATTGTGGGAATAAACATGAGTTCTATAATGAGAGGATCAGTTGACTTAGTTTTAACTAGTCAAGTCTAGTTAGATTATTTTAACAAGTTGTTAAAATAATAAAATATAGTTTGTTAATGCTTGCATGCATGTGACAACTATTATTTTAGATAACTGAGGATTCACTCATGGAATTGTTGCATGTCAGTTCTTTAGAGACCAGTGAGATCAGATGTGGGACATTGTACATAGATGCTTAACTATTTCTAGTAAGTAGTTTTTGCATGGTTGAGGAACTAGTGTTCTCAAGGAATATGTAGTTGGACCATTGGTTGTTTTTGGTACGTTGGAATTAATAGCATATGCTTTTGCTATTATTTCCTAAGAAAACTACGTAAGGACCATAGGGAAATCCTATATAAACAGGGCTTGGTTGGTTCATGAGATATATCTTCATATCTTCATAGTTCATTGAGAACTGAATAGCTTGACAGCTAATTCTTTTTGTATTGTGAAGAGGATTTCCACTTGATTGATAATACATGGTTGGGGTTTTATGTTGGTGCTTTCCCCTAGATATATCTTGTGTTATGTGTGATTAATTCTCTTGTCATTTATGCATGTTTCTACTTGATGTTTCTCATGATTTTGGTTATGCTTCTGCTTAATGTTTTGTAGAAGTAGAACAAGTATTATGCTTTAAGACATTGCATATATTGGTTTGTTCTACAGGTGAAATTTCTACATGGTATCAGAGCACAGGTGATCAAGCAAGAACAATATAGTAGCAGGAGGAATTCGAAGATTCTTATTTTTCATATAGATCTCAAGTTCTTATCACATCTATTTCATCGATGGTGTTCAATGGTTTGAGGCTTAAGTATGCCCTTGATGGCAGCTCAAACTATATAGCTTGGAAGGATCACATGGAGGTAGTTTTGGAAGATAATGGCCTTAAGGATTTCATTGATCAAGAAGTCCCTAAGCCTATTGACAAGACTAAGCTGGTGGAATGGGGTAAGTGTGTGGCTAGAGCTAGGAGAATTCTCTTGGAGGGTGTTCAAGATCACATAGTATCAAGCCTCCATGGGAAGGATTCTCCGTTTGAAATGTGGAAAAAATTGAAAGATTTATATCAGAATAGCAGTGATCAAAGGAAGTTGGCACTGAAGGACAAGCTTTGAAAGATCAGTGTGAGAAGGGTGACTCTATTTCTACATTCTTGAACAAGCTCACCACCTGCATAGATGGGCGTGCAAGCATAGGAGTCACTACAACTAATGAGGATATGGTGAGTCTAGCACTCCTTGGTCTTCCTAAGAGCTGGCATAGCTACCAAGACTCATTAAATGGAAGGGAAAAACTGCCAGATTGGGAACGAATATGGTCAGATTCGATGTAGGAGGAGATCAGACGGAGCACCAGGGATGGAGCTTCTTCATCAAAACATGATGAGGAAGATAACTTGGCTTTAGCTTCTAAAGTTAAGAAAGGGAAAGGGAAGGCATCCCATTCCTAGTCTTCTCAAGGAGGGAAGAAGTTTGACAAGTCGAAGGTGAGATGCTTTCATTGTCATGAGTTGGGTCATTATGTTAATAATTGCCCAAAGAGGAAGTCCAAGAAGAAAGGTTCCTCCAAGGAATCTGATGGTGATGCACTAGCTTCATAGTTTGAGATGGATTTCTTGCTTATTGCATGCATGGTTTCATCTAGCATGGGATGTGTTTGGTATTTGGACAATGGAGATTCTTTCCACATGTCAAGTGACAAGAATCGTTTCAGCACTTTGGAGGAGAAATATCTCCAGATACGGATCGAGATGGGTGATGATGGAAAGTACTGTGTCTCAGGTAGAGGTATGGTTATGTTTCAAAGGGAGCATGGTTCTCCCCTCACTCTTTCTAATGTTATGTATGTACCAGGGATGAAAGAGAATCTTGTGTCTATTGCTATGCTTGAGGATAACGACTATGATGTAGTCTTTAGTGTGGGAAAGGTTTTCCTAAGGCATATCAGCATTGGACAGACCAAACAGATTGGGATTCAAATTAAGAATCTCTACAAGTTACGGGTAGAATATTGTGCTGCTCTTAGTTCCAAGGCAAAAGTGGTGCATGGCCAAGATATTGGTGAGTTAAGGCATAGAAGACTGGGCCACTTGCATCATGGGGCCTTAAAGATCATGCAACAAATTTCTACTGGATTACCCAAGTGAAAATTGGAGCAAACAAGCACATGTAAAGGTTGTACTCTAGGTAAGTATGTGAAGGCTTCCTTTCATGATCATGATGGTAGAGTAGGAGCAGTTCTGGATCGAGTTCATTCAGATGTATGTGGGCCCTTCTCTATAGCATCCACTGCGAAGCAAATGTACTTTGTTATTTTTAAAGATGATTTTACTTGTAGATGTTGGACCTACTTCATGCAAAAGAAGGATCAAAACTTCTTGAAGTTTTGTGAGTTCAAAGCTTTGGCAGAGAAAGAATCAGGGAGGAAGATAAAGGCCTTGTGGAGTGATAACGATGGAGAGTATGTTTCCCAATAGTTTAAAGACTTCTATGCTTCAGAAGGAATTAAATGGGAACTCACAGCGCCTCATAACCCACAACAGAATGGGGTGGCCGAAAGGAAGAACACATCTATTGTGGGAGTAGCTTGAGTGATGCTACATGACCAAATCCTACCACTTCATCTGTGGGCTAAGGGATGCAATACAACAGTGTATCTTCAGAACATAAGTCCTCATCGTATTTTGGGGATGAAGACACCTATAGAGTCTTTTTCAGGGAAGCGGCCAGATGTGAGTCACTTCCTTATCTTTGGATCACTAGTTTACTGTCATGTGACCAAAGATGCTCAGAAGAAGCTAGACCCAACAACTGAGTTGGGAATACTTGTGGGGTATATAGATACACCTCACAACTATAGAGTGTTTCTGCCTGCCAGTTAGAGGATAGTAGTGCATAGGGATCTGAAGTTCGATGAGCAGCGAGCCATGCGAGAGTCACTTGAGAGGGAGCTCAAGTTGCATGGTGATGATGAGGAAATACTAGTTCCTAAGGAGGAGGAGCCTCCTGATGATGCGGAGCAGCTGCATGCAGAGATTCCAGTGGTGGAGATCACCACTATTGGAGAGTCTTCCAGAGAGGGGTGGAAATTCTCTTGGGAAGCTGACAGATTGATGCAGGATGTGAGAGAGAATGTGGGGTACCCATCCTCTCATCGCAGACAGAGGAGATCTCCCGATAGATACACTGGCTACATGGCCCTGGTTGGGGAGTGTGTAGTGACCGAGCTTTCTTCTTTTGAGGAGGCAGTGCAATATCCAATTTGGATGGATGCGATGGTAGAGGAGTATGATTCTATCATGAGGAACAGTGTATGGGATGTTGTTCCTAGACTGGGGGACAAGTCAATGGTTACTTTCCATGGCTTTACAAGGTAAAGCAGGCAGCTAATGGCAGTATTGAGAAACATAAGGCAAGATTTGTTGCCCATGGTTCTCACAGGTTGTGGGGATTGACTATGATAAGACCTTTGCTCCTGTTGCAAGGTACTCATCGATCAGATCGATTCTAGCACTATCAACACAGATGGGTTGGAAGATCCATCAGATGGATGTGAAGACAACTTTCCGCAATGGGGAGATTAAGGAAGAGGTATACATTGAGCAGCCCAAAGGATTTTAGACCTTCAATTGTGAGTCACATGTGTGTCGGCTCAAGCAAGCATTATATGGGCTGAATCAAGCACCCCATGCTTGGTATACCAGGATTGCCAACTATTTCACCGGGTTGGGCTTCACCGAGTGTGAAGCGGATGTGAACCTCTACCACATCATTGTAGATGGTAAACTATTGATTATTGTACTTTATGTCGATGATATGATTTTGACAGGTGATGATGAGTTGATCAAGTCCTACAAGAAGGATCTTGCAAGAGAGTTTGAGATGAAGGACATGGGCCTCATGCACTACTTTCTAGGCATGGAGGTGGGGCAGAGAGATGGGGTAGTATTTGTTTCTCAAGGCAAGTATGCCAATGAGATACTGAGGTGCTTCCACATGGATATGTGCAAGCCCATGGAGACTCCTCTAGCAGGTAACTGGAGGAAGAAGGATGCTACTTCAGGTGAGGTAATAACTGCTACAGTTTATCGATAGCTTGTGGGTTCACTCATGTATCTAGTGAACACATGACCAGATTTGTGCTTTGCAGTGAACCAACTGAGTTAAGCTATGGTTCACCCAACCAAGTTATTTTGGAAGGCCACAAAGCATGTACTGAGATATCTTAGAGGCACTACACTGTATGGATTATGGTACAAGTAGACAGAGGGAGTGAAGCTCCAAGGCTTCATAGATGCAGATTGGGCAGGTAGTCCATCGGACAGGAAGAGCACTTCTGGAAGGATCTCCAACCTTAGGTCAGCTGTAGTTTCTTGGTATAGCCAGAAACAAAGATCAGTTGCACTTAGCTCAGCGGAGGTAGAGTACATGGCAACAAGTTAGGCTGCATGTGAGGCCATCTGGATGTGGAAGATCCTAGTGGGATTGTTTGGTCAAATGATGGATCCGACGATGATATATTGTGATAATTAGAGTTGCATTAAACTCTAAGAGAATTTAGTGTTTCATGACAAGTCCAAGCATATAGATATCTGCTATCATCATCTACGGGATTGTGTGGTCAAGAGGATCATGATGTTGTAGTATATTTCGACCGAGGAACAGGATGCATATATTTTTACAAAGGCATTGTCAAAGGGCAAGTTTGAGTTCCATAGAGATAGGATTGGGGTTGCTGATAATCCCTTTCTTGTTGAGAGGGAGCGTTGAAAAGTGTGCAACGAGAAATGCTAAATTTAGAATGTGCTAAAAATAGACCTGCTAAAAATATCATGTCTAAAAATAGCATTTCTGGGTCCCTTCCTATTTATAGTAGTCCCTAGTCTATCTATAGGAAGTAAAATTAATTTTGGTCTTAACAATAGTTTGAAATATTAATTAATTAATTTAGTTGAGTTAATTAATTAAGGAAATTCGAATTTGAAGTCTTTGTGAGCATGCACATGAGTTTCCTCCACCGATTTAGGGAATAAGCCTGAGTTCTATAATGAGAGAATCAATTGACTTAGTTCTAACTAGTCAAGTTGAGTTAGATTATTTTAACAAGTTATTAAACAAATAAAATATAGTTTGTTAATGCTTGCATGCATGTGGCAACTATTATTTTAGATAACTAAGGATTCACTCATGGATAACTATTGCATGTTAGTTCTGTCAGAGACCCTGTTGAGATTAGATGTGGGACAGTGTACTATCATATGATTAACTATTTCTAGTAAGTAGTTTTTGCATGGTTGAGGAACTAGTGTTCTCAAGGAATACGTAGTTGGACCATTGGTTGTTTTTGGTAGGTTG
The DNA here is from genome assembly GCA_000404065.3 of Pinus taeda. Taxonomy (NCBI): domain Eukaryota; kingdom Viridiplantae; phylum Streptophyta; class Pinopsida; order Pinales; family Pinaceae; genus Pinus; species Pinus taeda. The sequence goes on from APFE030598479.1 coordinate 139,925, forward strand.
GAATTAATAGCATATGATTTTGCTGTTATTTCCTAAGCAAACTACGTAAGGACCATAGGGAAAGCTTATATAAATAGGGCTTGGTTGGTTCATGAGACATATCTTCATATCTTCATTGTTCGTTGAGAACTGAATAGCTTGAGAGCTAATTCTTTTTGTATTGTGAAGATGATTTCCACTTGATTGATAATACATGGTTGGGGTTTTATGTTGGTGCTTTCCCCTGGATATATCTTGTGTTATGTGTGATTAATTCTCTTGATCAGTTATGCATATTTCTACTTGATGTTTCTCATGATTTCGATTATGCTTCCGCTTAATGTTTTGTAGAAGTAGAACAAGTATTATGCTTTAGGACATTGCATATATTGATTTTTTCTATATGTGAAATTTTTACAATCAATCCTTACTTGAAGATAATGTATCCTAGAAATATACCAAAAGGTACACAAAATATACACTTCTTGATATTAAGAGAAATATGATATTGTCTACATTTGTTGGGCATCAGTCTTCAGCTTGCAACATGTTTCCTCAATAACCAAAACACTGTCCAATCATCGAAGTATACTTCTAAGAACTTGTGAATATATTCTTTGAAAGCTGCAACCACTACTCTTGAAAATATGGTAGTGGAATTCGTCAGTCCAAAAGGCATTACTGTATACTGATATGATCTCCATTCTATGGTGAAGGTAGTCTTATGTCGATCTTTTGGTGCAATTTTGCTCTGATGGTATCTTGAAAATCCATTTGTGAAAGAGAAAACCTCTTGTCCTCCTACATTATCCAACACTTCATCCGTAAAGGGTGTAGGGAATGGATGACACAAACATGCATCATTTAATTTCATTAGATCTACACAAATTATGATTTCTCCTTTAGCCTTCTTTTCCTGGACCACCATAGGACTTACCCACTTTGATTCTTCCACAAGTTCAATGATCCCTACTGCTATCATTTTATCTAATTCATCTTTCAAATTTTCCTTATATTTTGGATTTAATCTATAAAGTATATGCTTGACAGGATTTACATCAAGCTTCAAAGGAATCTTCATAACTCCCAAGTCTCCTACCATGCCTTTCATATCTGATAACTTAGAGGGGAATAAATCCTAATATTCATGCAAAATATCTAACACTTTACTGACTGTTTCTTTATCCTAGTAATCTCCTATCATTGCAAACTTCGGCTCATCTTCTAACCCTATATTCACCTTATTTGTCCTTAATGTCTTTTTCATATCAGACATTTCTATCTCAGGTCCATTCACTTCATGGTGGCCTTCAAATTCTATAATTTCAATATTGTGAGGGTCTTCATTTTCTTCTATAGTGATGTTATAGCATTCCATTACATTATGTAGCTATGCAACCCAATCAGGCTGCCAAGTGACTGGAATTTTATTCTAAAAAATCTTCTTTTTAATTATTTGAAGGGCTGAGTCTATGTATGGAAAATCATCTTCAAAGATAAATGTAATTATAAATCCATCAACCATCTCTACCCAGTTCACAGTACCATGTCGAAGTTCTGTTTCCAAGTACCAATTTTGAGGAATTATCTCTAATGTATGGATGAACCCATGCACACATTCCTCTTGTGGCATCTCCTTCCATGCTATCATACAGAGCTGAATGTGCACTTTAGGATCAGTTTGACCATCATATTTATCTTCCATCTTTGTTTCTACTTGACCAGACCTTACCCATATCAACCTTCGACATTCTTTCCAAGTTCTTATATTCTTCTTATGTGCACCCCACCATCTAGTTGGATTAGCTCTTAGGAATAAATCCAAAGCTAACAATCTTTGACATTCTGGTGCCTGTTCTTCATAAAAAGGTAAGTCACATACCTCAAATGTCATACAACAAACTGCTTTAGTGATTCTTGGACATCGCCTTGTATATACTTCATGTAACTTGTTTTGCCGATTTTCCAATTCTTCTTTTGAATCTGAAGTGCAGGAACTGTCTTGTTCCCAACCCAATTTTCCATTTGTAGTAGGGTTAATCCATTCCTCTTCTTTTTTTGTTATCTGGTAAATGTTGTTGATGTCAACAGTGCTGTACTCTTCTTTAATAGGTTCATTATATCTCGCTCCTTCTGATGGATCTAATGGAACAATGACTCTCATATTTTTGCTTTCAAATATCATTTTCCTCTTATTGAAGTTGATTATAGCCATGTTAGCAAATTCCAAATCCAATCCAAGTAATGAAATATAGGGTTACTATCATCCACAATTTGTATTACTTCAAAATAAGTAGTAGTGCACAACCCTTCAATGTCTACTGTGACACCTTATAGTCTTCATAGAGGAACAATCTTTTGTTGATTCGCCATATTTAGCTAAATAGATGATCATTACAACTTTGGCTTACCCATAAATTCCTCGGTTTACTTCAGCAAAACATTGGCATCATACCCTAAATCAAGAATATCCTGGTCCATGTCATATTCTCTGTTCTGTGCAGTAAGCCTCATTTCTTTTCTAGTCCTCTTCTTATGTCAATGTAAATTATTCACTGTGCACCTATCAATTCGTGGTAATTCTTTAGAAGTGTAGGAGTCTATCAATTCTTTCAACCCTTATACAATTTTCTGGTTTCTTAACAAATTCATGTAAGTTTGTAGAAAAGAATTCAAAATATTTGGATCCACATCTTATCGCAACTGATATTATGTCACAGTTATTCTTTTTGTCTGCACGTTAGAGTTCGAAGCCCCATTATACGTAAAGCTTCACTTCACTTCCATGAATACTTATTTTTCCTTTTGAATATCAAAGACAAGATATTTTCTACCCATGTAGCTTCAACATCCTTTTTCCCATCTTCTTTATCATCTCCAGTTGCCACTCCACACCTTGTTACAATGCTAATGTGAGGTTCATCTGTCCTTGGTTCCAAAACCATCATTTGGATGTTTCATGTGGCTGTTGGTTCCTTTTTCCTTACATTTTTTCCATAAGTACCAGATACTAATCAATAACATGATCAAAATATTTGCAATACTTACACGTCGTAGTAGGATTTTAAAAATCTCTTGCAAAATGTCTTGCTTGGCCATAGTTATAGCAGATAATTTGTCCTCCTCCTCGACCAACTCCACCACCTCGACCAGTACCTCAACCTCAACCTTGTTAGCCACCTCAACCATGTGTTGTGCATGTTCCTCATTTCCATGTTATTCAACTTGCATTCTATATGCATCGACACTTCACTCCACCATCAATTCATAAGCTCGACAATTGTTGTCATCATGTCCCACTGATTTGTAGAACTTACAATACAAGTTCCTTGGGTTTTGTATGTACTTTTGCAACAAATAACAATCTTCAGGGCAATGCTCACCTTTAGTTTTACATATCTCACACCATAATCTAGATTCGACATTCAGAGGATTTAAAGGGTTCGACGCAGCACTAGCCATGTAGGTTTTGAAAAGAGGGCATTGTTCCTTAGAATGGTCTTCTCCTTTACACTTTGTACACCATACCTCCTCTCGAACTTCCTTACTTTTGTTCATACCTTGTATCTGTAGAGTCAAATTTGCAAGCTAACTTTAGATCTACTGCATACCTACACTGGTATCCCCTATGGGTGAAGCTTCTAACTTCATCACAAGTTATAAAGCTTCGTTTTGAGTCTCTATCTTCTGTTGTCACAAAGGAAATCTTATATGTGGAAGTAGTGCAACTATATACCATTCCTTATGTTTCCGTGGAGGTATTTTGAAGCTTATTGAATCCAATAATATCTTGAATTTTTGATCAAATTCCTAGATAGAGTCAGTAGGCCTTTCTTTGATCTCTTTTAAGTTTGTAATGCACTGCGACTCAAACTTCAACTTCTTAAATTCTTTTATCAGTGCCATTTTAATGTATGCAAATGATCTGTTATGGTTTCTCGAATACTTCATGTACCATGTCAGTGCTCTATCCCGAAATGTTGTGATAAGCTGCACTTTCTTTATATTTTCATCATGGACCTACTTTGTTGTCCATATTGCTTCATATAAGAGCCATAATTGCTCCAAACCCTCTGATCTAGTTCCTTTAAAAACATGTAGCTTAATATCATCGACCATGGTTCTACTTGGAGGGGGAGGGGTAGGGTGGGGGTGGAGGATTCATAAGGGGGATTGGGACGGGGAAAACCAAAAACACCTATACTACTTGATTCTAACTTCAATGAACTTTCAGGCTAGAAGGGTGAATACTATAGGGTTACTTCAGGGCTCCTAGAATGGGTGTCTTCACTTTTAGAATCACTTAACATATGACTATAGTCAGTTTCTATGAAAACCTTTGGATCTTTTCCATGAGATCTCTTCCTAGTGTCTATTCTATACCTTTTTCCACTGCACGTTGTTCTAGTCTCTTCATTAGATATTCTAAGCATAAGTAGCTAATAATATGATTGCATTCGTAAAATTCCTTTTTTCACACAAAAGCATCTTAATCCATAGATTCAAATATATTAAGAGATTACCTCACGGTCCTTTGAAAAATATTCATTTTGCTTCACTAAAGGACATAATCGAGTCTACTATGAATTCAGTAACGAATCCTCCCAAAATTCTATCGATCTAGGAATCAACAACTCTTGAGATCATGTTGTTGGTGTTCTTGAGTTGCTTTATTAATTCAGGATTCCACTCTTTAGGTTCATCTCCCTTAAAACAGTCTTTCCTTTCTGTCAATCTTGATACCCACTCGTATAACTTGACGTGGAATGAACCAAGGAATATTTTGTATTTATCTTCAAAGATATACTTCTCCAACCACCTTTCAGTTGATAGACGATGGTTTCCATTTTATTTCTCTGTAAATTCTCATTCCTTTTGTTCTACCCACTCTTGGATTTATTTCTTTGACAAATGCCAAAACATATCCCTCAAACAGATCCTGGTCCTAAAAATGGAACCATTTGTTGGCTTAGGTGGGCTCGACCCAGGTTTAAAGTGTATTGTGCACCAAAAACACCCTCAACCACTAGCCCTCTTGGAAATGGTCTATAAGCAGATTGCAGTCTCACCCGAAGTGATTATGGGAGGTTGCAAAACCAAGTTTCTACAGATGAGGGATACGAAGTTGTGGCACCCTTGTATTCTCGTATGCTTAACACTTATCTCCTAATTGTCATTCATAAAACACTTCAAACTTATACTTTACTTCACGGAATTATAGCCATTACTTACACATATCATAAAAATTCATAAAATTTACAATATTGAAATGAAGTGTAGATAATAAGCAAATAAACACATGTAGACATAGATTTTACCATGGTTCATCACAATGTGGGACTACGTCCACAAGAACTATTTCTTATAATATATAATTTGTACAACAAATAGTTCTTGACTTGTGCACTCAACTACAGGTTGTTTGCGCACTCAACTACAGAGCCTTTCCTTCATCACAAACCCAATCACAAAGATTCAAACCATAAACACATATTGATTCTAATCATCATTGCCTTCCTTCTTTATTATTCATCCCTATATACTATTACATCGAGGGATTACATCACTTCAATACCATAGAACACATATCATGGTTTCCAAAATACAAGGGATTATGGTCCAAAACCATTCAACTTTTACAATTATATGCTTAAACAAAAAGGGAGGGACTTTTTGTGAAGCCTGTATATGGTGCGATAGGTTTGCTGCACGGTCCTTATTTTCTCTACTGCTCTATTGTGCATTCCACTTTTCACTTTGTGCTGCGCCCTTTATCTCCAAAATTCAGCTTCCTTGCCTAAAATCTAGCCAAGTTGGGCTTTGCCTAGTGTTACATAGTAATTTGTCACCGTTTGTCACCGTCCCTGTTACCCCTCTCCTGCATCTTGGAGGACCCATTCCGGGACTTGTGAGAAGTGACAAGACTTGAAACCACTTGCCTTATTTACCTCTAAACATGAGCTTCATATGCCCTTAATACGTCTCCTGCTCATTGCCCCTAAAAATAGCCCTTTTTGCATTAGCGTGGGTGCCCTGTGTTATGCCAGCGCAAATGGGGAAAATCCTAAAGGAAGGGCACGCCATTAGCACTCTATCTCAAAGTCGCAATCGTGCCAACCAGTCTGGGAAAAATTCTCAACCACTCAAACCTCCAAAGTTTCTATCCACCTCATTCACCAAACTGATTCCAAGTTGAGTGAGGATGGTTTGGCTTCGAATCTCCTTGGATGGAAAGTTGTTTGCCACCATTCCATGGAAGTTTCCAAGTGATGAAGCCAAATCCATGATTGTGGGGGATTGACCTTATCTCTTCCTTCTCCTCTATAAAAGCTTGTTCCCATGGCTTGAGCAAGCTGTTCTAGTTCTGGTTCTAATAGCTTTGACTCTTGTGGCAATACTTGTGCTGAAAGGAAGATATCAAAAGGTTGGAGTTGCAAGAAGCCTTCTTGTATCCATAAGGCTTTCCCTAAGTAAGGAGACTTTGTCACTAAAGAGAGAGAGAGCTTGTCCCTCACCCCTTCAAGCTTTTGCAAGACTTGTGTAGCTGAGCACCCAGCCAAAGGAGGACTCGACGTCAGGACGCTGGTTGTATTCTCCTTTGTTGAATTATTAATAATAGATGACTATCATTATGGTTCCATTCTCGTTGTACTTGTAATGGTTGATGTTGAATTATATCCTTCCTGACTGATGTATAATTGAATATATTAGATTTCACGCTTGTGTTTGTGTTGTTATCTTTGTGTGCAGGTGTCCATTCACGTGGATAGTGGAGGATCGTGACCAACCAAGGCAAAGGAACGCAGGCGATATCTCTTCTACAAACTAAAGCGTTGGATCTCAAGTAGGTCTCCATCACCTACCTTTTATTTTCAATTAGGAACTTGCGTGATAGCATTGTTTGATTATTGCTAGACCCGTTCTGGGCTAGTAGGGATCGCCTCTATCCGTAGAGGGGATTTACCTCTCCAACAGGCATATTCCCAATACTTGCATAATGTCTAGAACCCAGGCGGGCAAGGCCCCTATTATGATCCCGTCAATCATCATTTGTATATCTCCTTGCCAACCGAGCCCTATATTGAGACTTCGGTTCCATTAAGTGTGGCTTGGGGTACCGCCGGATATAGCGGTGGCCAGTTCCGTCCAGGTCAAGGACAGCCGTCTCAAGGACCACCCTACCAGGGCCAACCATCCTACTCACAACCTAATCATGGGTAACAATATTATGGCCAGAATTACCCAGGTCAACCTGGAGGCTCGCAAGGACAACCTTATCAAGGACAACCTTTAGCCTCTAGTGGTCCGTCTTATACGTATCTTGGGCAACCTTCTGGAAACCCGGGACAACCTTACGGTCAGCAAGGTCAACCCAGAAACCAACAAGGCTACCCTTCTGGGCAAGGGGGCCAGCCTTACGCACAACAAGGCAGGCCCACTATTCAGCCCAATCAACCATCTAGTCTACAAGGGCAACCTTTCGGCCAGATGGCCCAACCTTCGCAAGGATATCTTTCTGGGGCATCTCAACCGGGCATGCAGATGGTTCCTGCTTCGCAGCCTCAATCCGGTTATCAACCCCAGAATCAAGGTGGGTACCAATCCCAGCCTTCTCATTCAGGTGGGTATCAATCCCAGCCTCCTTATTCAGGTGGGTACCAATCCCAACCTCCTTATTCAGGTGGGTATCAATCCCAGCCTCCTTATTCAGGTGGGTACCAATCCCAACCTCCTTATTTAGGTGGGTACCAATCCCAACCTCCTTATTCAGGTGGGTACCAATCCCAGCCTCCTTATTCAGGTGGGTATCAATCCCAACCTCCTTATTCAGGTGGGTACCAATCCCAACCATATCATCAAATGCCGCCTGGTTCCCAGGCTCAATATGGATACCAGCAACCCCAGGGGAAAAATCAAATCACCCCATATCAAAATTACCAGCAGCCGCAGGCCAACCCTTATCAAAATTATCAACAACCTGCAGGGCAGCATGGTAACCAATGGGGCGTTGGGGGGCAGAACCAGTACCAACCGTCCAGTTCCGAAAATAACCCTTATGGACAAAATTCTTCTAGACAAGGCCCTTTTGGACCTGGTTCATCGGGACAAGGCCAGTGGGGGCAACCAGGAACTGGATGGAATTCTGGCCCTACCTCATATCCGGGACAGATGTCCTTTAACCCGCAGCTACCATTTCTAGCGACGTTGGAACTGCCCGATGTGTCGAAATTAACAAATGATCCCATTTTGCATAGTCCACAATGGCCGCCAGTTCCAACTAAGATACCTAGCGACTGTCCCAAATTTGACGGCAAAGCCGGAGAGGACCCCCAAGCCCATGTAATGACGTATCACTTATGGTGTTCGTCTAATTCATGGCTTGATGATTCGATCCAACTTCGCCTCTTCCAAAGGACTCTCACAGGTTCTGTCGCTAAATGGTATATTGAATTGACCCGCGCATCATATCAAGATTTTAACTCATTAGCCATGGCATTCCTTACTCACTTTCAGTTACCCATTCGGTATGAGACAGGGACTCATCTCCTTACGTCTCTTAAGCAGGATATAGCTACGCACCTCTCCGATCATATACATGAATGGAGGAGACGTCACTGGTTGATCAAGTTTTGGATTCCTAATCAACTCCTCACCGACTGGTTCACGACTTCCTTTGTCCCTAAGATTGCACGGGACATTGCTATGGGAGCCTGTGTGACTGAAGAGCAAGCAATTGCGCGCGCTTAGTACCTGGACTTAGTTTACTCTCAGTCAGGTACCTTGTATGAGTATTTGCCGGACGCCCCGAGGCCCGGTACATCCAAGGCTCCGCCGAAGCCATCTGTCGATGGAGTTATTGGCTTTGTGAACCCAGCCTCTAAAAAATCATCGTCAAACCCTGGGAAGCAAAAGTCAGGTGCTTCTAACGAAAACACTTCTCAGGGTGGTTCAAATTCTGGTACTACTTCCGAGGTCAACGCCGTCCAGTCCACCACGGTGGGTAAGACCTCGAAAGGAAAGAAAAAGAAGAAAGGAAAAAATAAATCTGAGCAACCTAAACAGGAACCCTCCAAACCTCCAGCCGAGGAAGGAGCTAAGCGCAAACCCAAATATCCTTGCGTCATTTGTGAGGAGGATCACTATACTAAGGACTGCCCTAGGCGGTCCGAAGTTAGTTGTTTGTTAAAAGGCGCTCCTGGGGTTCCTGCGGTTCTTAAAGAGCCTTTTCCCTCTCAGCAAACTCAAATGGTGGCTGATCCGTCTTCTTCTCCCTTCGGTTCCCAAGTCTTCATGGCCGGATCTATTCCCGTTCATGTAACGACTCGAGCAAAGGAGTATCTGTCGTCTGCTGGGAAGGAGCCCGAGGTTCCCTCAAGTGATCCTTCATCCAGTTCTAGTCCCCTCTATATCGAGAGACCAAGTACTGAGACGACGATCCAACCCCCTCCTAAAGGAGTACTCAGAAGATCTTCTTACAACCCGAATGCTCGTGCTGCCCAGCACTATAGCATCGTTGAGGACTTAGCGCAGGCTCCGTCGGCTATGTCCGCCTTAGAAGTTCTCCAGAGCTGCCCCCCTCAGAGGAAGTCCCTGCTATCGGCCATCAGTGGCATAGACAAGGCAGATTCAGATCTGATTACCTTCGATCTCGAGAGCCATGTTCCTCGGCTGCCTCATCAGATCGCTTTTCTTATCCAAGTCGTCATCAATTCCAAAACGATCCATCGTACAGTTATTGATGAGGGCACATCGACTTGCATTATGTCTATTGCTTGTTGGAAAGTGGTCGGGTCTCTGACTCTGAGCCAGTCCCCTACAACTTTGGAAGCTTTCGATGGGAGAGAATCCTGTCCTTATGGTATTCTTCAATGACTGCCAATCACCTTAGAAGGGAAAACTGTTGAAGTAGAAGTTGAGGTGGTTGATGCGAATCTCACATATAACCTCCTTCTGGGCCGGAGTTGGACGTATGCCATGCGTGCTGTGGCTTCATCCCTCTTCCGTGTCATCCGTTTCCCTCATCAAGGGAAAATTGTAATGGTAGACCAGCTTTCCTTCTTCGCTTCCTCTTCTGAGGGAAATGTACCTTTCGTTGAACATACCTCTGTTCCATTTGAGAGCGTGGGAGCCGGGCTCTTCAAAGAACCCGCCCTTATGGGTGTTTTTTCCCTCCCACCTCCCAACCTCACCTCTATCTCCATGATCTCGGTTCGTTTTGATCCTTGGGCCCTTCCCCCCATCCACCAGATAGAATCATGGGGCGAGGAGATGCCGTTGAGTCTAGCTGAACTCAACTACATCGAAATTGTTGCTGCATCGGCCCCTCATGCTGAACCCGCTGCTTCAAGTGGGGCTCTTGACTCAGATGATTTCCCCCCCCAGTTTGGAGAATCCGCCTCCTCGGATCCATTGAAGGAAATATTTCCTTCCGACAAGGCCATTATAGAGACTATGTCTCTTGAAGAACGTCCGTGGTCCCATCTTCACCACCGTTCCTCGTATCTCCCTACCCTCTGGGAAATGCTTGCTTGTCTCGAGCGGTTTGCCTCATGTATCCCTTCACAGCCTCTTCAGACGCCCATCCAAATATATCAAACATCGTCTGAAGGGAATTTGGGGAACATCACGCAGACCCAGCCCATTGACATCTCTGTCAAACCAGGGATCGTCGAGAACATTTATATAGGAGTCACTTGCACTCCTGAGGAGATTCAAATATATATCGCACTTTTCTGCGAATTTCGTGATGTTTTTGCGTGGTCCTACGAAGAGATGCCCGGCATCGATCCATCCATTGTGGTTCACGAGATACCTACGTATCCCGGGGCAAAACCTGTTCGTCAACGTTTGCGTCCCGTGCACCCCCGTAAGGCGGCAACTATCAAAACAGAAGTTGAAAAACTTCTTAAAGCTGGTTTTATCTATCCTATCCCACTTACAGATTGGGTCTCAAATATTGTCCCTGTGGATAAGAAGCAGGGTACTATTCGTGTCTGTGTCGATTATCGCGACATTAATTGAGCCTGCCCAAAAGACAACTACCCCACACCGTTCATTGACCAACTCATTGATGAGTGTGCGGGCAGTGAAATATATTCGTTTATGGACGGCTTTTCTAGTTACAACCAGATTAATATCGCCCCTGCTGATCAACACAAGACGACATTTATTTGTTCGTGGGGTACTTTTGCTTACAAAAGCTCCCCTTTGGTCTTAAGAATGTCGGTGCTACCTTCTAGCGTGCGATGTCCTATGCCTTCCACGATATCCGGCACATCATACAGCCTTATCTAGATGACCTTCCCACTCATTCAGCTAAGCGCTCAGACCACCCATCGCATCTTCGCGAGATTTTTCTTTGCTGTCGACACTATAATATTTGACTAAACCTGCATAAATGTGTCTTCTGCGTCGAATCTGGCTGACTTCTTGGGTTTATCGTCTCTCGAGAGGGCATCCGCTTGGATCGCCTTAAAGTCGAGGCAATCGTGAATCTTCCTCCCCCTGCTACTTTGCGGCAATTGCAGAGCCTACAGGGTAAAGCTAATTTCTTAAGACGATTCATCCCAAACTATGCCGAAGTGGCAAAGGGTTTCACCCGGTTACTTAAGTGTGACACCCCATTTCGATGGGATACCATAGCCGAGGAGTCTTTTGCACGTCTCAAAACTCTTCTAGTTTCCGCCCCTTTGTTGCGGCCTCCAAATTATCATCGTGACTATACGCTATATTTGGCCGCTGCTGGCACCACCATTGGTATGGTTCTGGTACAAGATGACGACGATGGCATCGAACATGTTATTTACTACCTTAGTTGCAACTTATTAGATACAGAAACTTGATATGCTTACGTCGAGAAGTTGGCCCTCGCCGCTGTTTGTGCGGTTCAACGATTCCGTCACTATATTTTGTTGCGTACTACGATGGTGATCTCCGATTGCAACCCCATGACTTATATTCTATCACGACAATTGCTGGGGGGCAAATAATCAAATTGGATCGTCATCCTCCAAGAGTTTGACTTGGAATTTATTACTGCCAAGTCTAAGAAATCACTCGTCTTCGCCGAACTGTTATGTTCCTTACCATCCACTGCTGCCTCCTCTCAGATAGAGGATTATATTCCAGACGAAACTCTTTTCCTTATCAGCACCCTTGATCCTTGGTATGGGGACATTATTGTCTACTTACAGACGTCCTCTTTCCATCCCGAGACCTCTAAGGATGCTCGTTGACGGATTCGACACCAAGCCCAACCATATCACATCGTTGGGGACACCCTGTACCGTCTCGATGTTGATTCAGTTCTTCGCCGATGCTTAACTTTCGAAGAAGCCGAGAGAGTTCTAAATGACTGCCACTCTGGTGCCTGTGGCGGTCACATGTCTGGATATGCCACTGCACAGAAAATCCTCCGTGCTGGCTATTTCTAGCCTTCCATTTTCAAGGATTGCATTCTTGCCGTCCGTTCCTGCCATGAATGCCAGATTTACAAACGGAAGATGCGTGCACCCCCTGGCCCGCTGCACCCCGTTGTAACCGTCGGCCCCTTTGCCAAATGGGGCATTGATTATGTGACTTGTAACCCTCGCTTGGCCGGGGGGCATGGATACATCATCGTTGCTGTAGATTATTTTACGAAATGGGCCGAGGCGATGCCTACATTGTCGGAAGACGGTCACACCGCGACGGAGTTCTTGTTTAACCATGTTATTTCACGGTTCGGAGTTCCACAAGCCATCGTCACTGATCACGGAAAACATTTTCGTAATCATATGATGGCCGAGTTAACAACCCAGCTAGGTCTTAGGCATGATAGTTCGACTCCGTACTATCCTCAGGAAAACGGTCATGTGGAAGCCGTGAACAAGGTCTTGGTCACGATGCTTCAAAGAACTGTTGGCATGCACAAGTCTAGTTAGCATCTGATGTTGTTCTCTGCTTTGTGGGCCTACCGTACCTCTGTGAAGGACGCCACCGGTTTCACTCCTTTTCAGTTAGTTTACGGACTGGAGGCGACCCTTCCCATTGAGTGTGAGATTCCTTCACTGAAATTAGCCGTCGAGTTACTCCCCGATACTACCCCTGTAGAAGAGCGGCTTCTTTACTTAGAACAGCTGGATGAGACTCATCGTCTAGCCTCCCTAGCTATTGAAGCTCAAAAGAAGCAAGTGAAAACTCACTTCGATAACGCTGTTAACCCCCGCTCTTTCATCGAGGGAGATCTAGTACTGTTCTACGATCAAGCTAACGATAAGCTGGGAGCAGGAAAACTCGAGCCGATGTGGCATGGGCCGTATATTGTGAAAAGAGTTTTACAAAAAGGTGCCTATGAGCTTATAGATTATGAAGGTAATCCTCTGGACAGGCCCCGAAATGGGCTTTATCTCAAGAAATATTACACCTGAGTCCAGGCACTCTCTCTTTTTGTACATGCGTATGCTTTCAATAGTGTGTTGTGTGTGTGTGTCTATTCAGTTTTTATCTCAGTGTGTCGGCATGATTGCCACTTATTGTGTCTTTTTGCTTCTTGAACAAATGTCTGGATCGCCTTACGTTGGTTTCGCTGATGGTGCTTCCCGCAGTACTCGTAATCTGTCATCTGCGGAATGGGTGATCTACGATCCTCATGGTGAGTTAGTAGATATCCAAGGGGTGTGTCTAGGTTGTACAACGAACAATGTGGCTGAATATAGTGCTGTAATTGAATTATTAGCTGAGGCGATTAACCTCGGGATCCGCACATTGGTTGTAAACTTAGATTCTCAACTTGTAGTCCACCAGCTCAATGGATGATATTCCTTCAGAGATCATCGCATTTTAAGGTTGTATTTACGTGTTAAGTTATTGGAAAGAGATTTTGATTACATTACTTATCAACACATTCCAAGAGACTTAATGCAGTAACCGATTGCACTAGTTAACTTTGTTTGGAGAAACATTTGCATAATATGTAAATCAACATAATACAAGAAGCATAAAATACAATAAACCATAACACCATGTATATATATATATCGTGTGGCGCACTAAGGCGCTCAAAAAATAAATGTACATGTCTGGATAGAGTCCGTGTTCTCCGTACATCTGAGACACATGTCTCTCAAAAAATATGTAGGAAATAAAACCTAGGAGTCTAAGCACGGTGGTGCTCATGATAGCACATCACCGCCCGCACCAATCGTCTCAGCAAACGATGGACGCGAGTCGGCACCGCCACTGTGTGCCTCTGATATGCAAAAGGCACATCGGTCAATCTGGCATAACCCAGAATCCCTTGGGCTAGCCCCTCGAGATTCTATATCATCTCCTCCCCCACGGTACTCCCTGCCTGAGGGTCGGCTGCGGGTTGGCCTCTCCACGCTGTAGGGGACAGGCCAGTTGGTCGCTCCGGGCCCACATCTGCATATGCATACAATTGCCATTAGAACAGGCATGTATTAAAAAAGACAAAAAAAATAAAAATACATAAAACATCAAAACAAGGATTTCATACCTAACTCCTCCTCCCATTCCTCCACCTCTGGTAATGGAAGGTCTGGGTCCCCCATGAAACTGGTTCCTGCATAAGGCCAATCCTAGATCACGATCAGCTGTCGACGGAGCCATATGAAGAACTTGGGATGCCATGACATCTCCTGGCCTCCTCCTCCTCTGGGCATCAATGCTGCCCAGCGAGCCATTCTAGGCTCTTGTGGCAATGGATCTGCCACTACGGCTCTCTGGATCTGGAAAAGTGGTATTCGCTCCAGGAAGAATGATACCACGATCGAACCATATGCGAACTGTTTCACATCTGCACGCTTACAATTTGTGAGCTGCCTCTTGATATTAGTAGTCACAGCTGCAGCCCAATTAAATATAATCGGACTAAGGCATTCAGTCGCGAGTATCAGGTGGTTCTTGCTTGCCTCGTGGGGCACTTGTACCCCAGCTGCACGTGTGATGGTGAAAAGAATGGCCTTGAGAGTCAAATCCCGGATGGTGTTGATAGCCACCTTAGCACTCTGTCTCTCGAATTGTGCTTCCGAGCACACTCAAGCTTTTACTTCACCAACCTTCTCCCCAGAAGGTCTACTGCCAGTCAAAATGGGAACTGCCCCTCTCCGTGACAGTCCAGTGATGAAGTATACATCAGATACCTCAAGATCTAAGGTCTGGTTCCATAGACGAAATACTTGGTCGTCCACGTCCCAAGCATCGATGATGAATTGTAGCAACTCAGCTTGCGACCGCATATATGATGTAAGGAAGAACTTTTTGAGACCACAATCCCTCAGGGCGTTCATGTACCCCTCATCCTCAATTGCCAAAGCATCCACAATATCATGTTCTCTTTCTTTCCATTCTACTACCATTTTGACTTGTTTCCTGCACCCACAAGGACAAATACACCTTCATTAGAACGTTGGACAAATTATGATCCAGGAGAATTTAAAAAAAAACGGGTAAAATTATGCGAAAATTTGGGTTGCGCGGTTAGCGCGACTGTTTTTAAAACAGTCGCACTAATGGTGCGGCGCCCTTGGGTAATTCACCCCATTAGCGTGGGTCCGTGCCGGATACCCGCGCCAATGGGGCGAAGCCCTAAATTTGAAATTCCCCCTTGCAGGGGCTCAATCTGGAACCAAATACATAAAAAATGGTATAAAAATGGAGCTAAGGGAAGCGCCTCTTACCTGGAGCTGACGAGATCACGAATGGTTGCACGGATTGGCTGTATTCGCCGCCTGAAGTTTGCTTCCCAAACAGACCCATCTCACTCTTCAAGAGGTAAGAAGTAAAAGTAATTCTATTTTTACATTTTCATCCGATTTATAAGCTTTTTAACTCATTTTTTGGGTTTAGAAAGGTTATTTTTGAATATTTTTGGTCGAAAATGGGTTTTACGTTTGCTTGTTGTGCAACGACAGGTCTTGTACGCAACTTCAATGGTGAAACGAGTTGTATTTTATACTTTTTCGGACTCGGTAAATACATGAAAAAGTCACTATGGAGTCATCTTTTAGCTCTTTTCTGACTCGCTAAACGTGAAAAGATTGCCGAGTTATTCCTCTTGACTCGTTAAACGTAAATAAGAGGCGGTCGTTTTTAAACTCTTTTTCCGACCGTATAAAGAATGAAAAGATCGTCGGGCCATTGTCGTTTCAGGTTCGTTAATGGGAGCGAAATGACGTGATATCGATCAATTTTTTACTTTTTTTGGGTCGGTGTCACTACTCACGAAAAGTAGTCCTCGGTCGTAATGACCGGGCGGTTCTTTCGAGCATAGTTTTATACTTTTTCGGGCTCAAGAGACACAACTTTGAAAAAAAGGACAACCCTGGAGTTTTCTTTTTGCTGTCTTTTCAAACTCTCTAAACATGAAAAGATGCCGAGTTTTTCCTTTGTCAGACTCGTTAAAACTTTAATGACATCGGGTTTCGTCGTGATGACGTGTCTCAAGCATATGCTATCCCTGACAAGCTTTCCATCCAAAAATAACCGGGGTACTCGCCAGAAATGGTGGGGGAATAAAGGAACCGTAATCGTCGTCGTCGGTAGTATGTCGCTCTTGAACATGGCACTTTCTGCATTCGTGTCTGGGTGGGGACATCTCATCTCATTTCACATTTGCCTCCATGGGTTTGGGTTATCCTATTTGACCATTCATCTGCTCATTGCCTTGTCACCATGACCCCTGATCATTTGATATCAAATACTGCCAAATCCGTTGTCGTGCCGCCGATATGTTCAAGAGAAGTTGACCTCTGCAGAATGCTTAACCTCCCTCTGATATCTCACACAAAACATGTCATCCTTCTCTGTCTCGTGTCGATGATGTGGGAAACATTATGGCCCACCTTCGATCAAGATCACTTCCTGTCGACTTCAACTCATTATCCAGGAAGATGACATAGAGACTCCCTTCAGGTACCTTGGAGCCTGCATGCCTCAACGGCAGGTTCTTCGCGTTCGACGAGAGGTTTTCATCATTGGCCTCCAATCAGATGATTCTACAGGTGTTCGACACCGGCTCATTGATTCACATATCGTGGATTGTACCTATAGTACCTTTAGGACCATCGTCATTATTGGTGGCCCCTCTCGCATCTGTTAACAGTTTTCATCATTGACTGGTAATCAGACGATGTTCATGCATGTTCGACTTCAACTCCTGCATTCACATGCTTGAACTTATACTGTGTTCGGGTCGAGTCGGAGCGCGGGACCCCAGATTGTGCACATTGAAATCCGGGTTGCATTTTGTGGATTATTGTAATCATTACATGACTCATTTATTGGAAGGCTGGGACCACACCTGAGTCCATTTATAGATCCTCATCGGATGGCTGCGTCCATACCTGGGATCCAGTTGTATATACTCTGTTACGGATGGCTACGCCCATACCACATCTATCATGTACTTGAGATATCAGTTGTACTTCTTTTCGCAGGTTCTCTGGCGGCAGTGTTTTCAGTCACGCATGTTCTTGTAAAGCGCTTCACCATCTCTCTCTCTTGGGCCTCATGCTTTAGGGGGCATCTGTTACACAGTAATTTGTCACTGTTTGTCACCGTCTCTATTACCCCTCTCCTGCACCTTGGAGGACTCATTCCGGGACTTGTGAAAAGTGACAAGACTTGAAACCACTTGCATTATTCACCTCTGAACATGAGCTTCATATGCCCTGAAGACATCTCCTGCTCTTTGCCCTTAAAAACAACCCTTTTTGCATTAGCGCTGGCCCACTGTGTTCTGCCCGTGCCAATGGGGAAAATCCTATAAAAGGGGCGCGCCATTAGCGCTCTGTCCCAGAGTCGCAATCGCGCCAACCTTTTTGGGCAAATTTTTTAACCAATCTATCTCCGAAAGTTCTATCCAACTCATTCACCAACTGCATCCAAGTTAAGTGAAGATGGTTTGGCTTCGAATCTCCTTGAATGGGAAGTAGTTTGCCACCATTCCATAGAAGTTTCCAAGTGATGAAGCCAAATCCATTATTGTTGTGATTGATCTGATCTTCTCCTTTTCATCTATAAAAGCTTGTCTCCATGCCTTGAGCAAGCTAGTTCTAGTTCTAGTCCTGTGGTAATTATACTTGTGCTGAAAGGAAGATATCAAGAGATTAGAGTTGCAAGAACCTTCTTTGTGTCCATAAGGCTTAACCTAAGTAAGGAGATCTTGTCACCAAAGAGAGAGAGGCTTGTCCCTCATCCCTTCAAGCTTTGCAAGACTTGTGTAGCTGAGCACCCAGCCAAAGGAGGACTTGACGTCAGGACGCTGGTTGTATTCTCCTTTGTTGATTATTAATAATAGATGACTATCATTATGGTTCCATTCTCATTGTTGTAATGATTAATTTTGAGTTATGTCCTTC
The DNA here is from genome assembly GCA_000404065.3 of Pinus taeda. Classification (NCBI taxonomy): domain Eukaryota; kingdom Viridiplantae; phylum Streptophyta; class Pinopsida; order Pinales; family Pinaceae; genus Pinus; species Pinus taeda. Next base: position 158,266 of record APFE030598479.1, read on the forward strand.
CTGACTGATGTATAATTGCATATATTAGATTTCACGCTTGTGTTTGTGTTGTTCTCTTTGTGTGTAGGTGTCCATTCACGGAGATAGTGGAGGACTGTGACCGGCCAAGGCAAAGGAGCATGGGCGACGTCTCTTCTACAAATGAAAGTGTTGGAATCCAAGTAGGTCTTCATCACCTACCTTTTGTTTGCAATTAGGAACTTGCGTGATAGCATTGTTTGATTGTTGCTAGACCCGTTCTGGGCTAGTAGGGATTGCCTCTATCCGTAGAGGGGATTTACATCTCCAACACTAACCATCTCATTCGCTTATGCATATTTTTGAATTACACAGATGCAATAGAGGAGAGGGTTAGACACTTACCTGCAAGTCGAATGTTCGTACTGTGGTGCTGAGGTCAGCAAGAGCAGCTGCTACATGCTTGTATTTCAGTTGTTGCATGCTTGTATCTCCTCTGTTGTATGCTTTCTGCTCCCTGATGTTTGGCTTGTTTCCTTATGTAGGTACCCTCTAGCTAGATCTGGCTTCATACATCCTCTTCAATCCTATGGATGCACCTATTTTGTTGTTGTGGCTTGATTTTAAGGGGATCAGCTGCTACAGGAAATCCTACAGGAGCTCCTGTAGCTACTTCTCCCTTTAAAAACTTTAGCTAATTTCTATGTTGGGAGCTATGAGGATGATACTGGAGATGCTGATGAAGATAGAGAGGTACTTGGTAAGATGCAGGTGAGATTTGGAGGTGTTGTTCCTTTTATTTTTTTTTCTAAAATTCGTTTTTGTGTTTTTTTACAAGAAGGAAAGAAATCGATGATGGTGAGGTGGTGCAGGTGTGGGATGGATGGCTAGGAGGGTGGATGGTTGTAGGAAGGCCTACATGCTCTTCATGAAATCTCTCAACCCCTCAAACTGCTTTTTGAGACCATTTCTGGCTCTCTGTGATTTTTACAGGAGCCTCCTGTAGAACACATAGGGCCTCCCGTAGAATACACAGGGCCTCCTGTAGGATACATAGTCTTTGGGAAAAAACAAAGTGAGGTGGAAGAAAGGTCAGAAATGATGGAGAAGAGTGTGGAGGAGGTGAAATAGGCTTTGTGGCATCTTTTCTTGCTTCCCGTGGTCCACCTGTAACCTGCAATGCATATTAAAAGTCAATTTTCTCTTCCTTCTTTTCTTTATTTTTTCTCTTTCTTTCTTTTGAAGGACAACTAGGGTGCCTCAAGGAGGTTTTCACCCTAATTGCCTGCCTTGGGTGCCTCCAAGGGAGGTTTTCACTCAGGGATATTATTCTCTCTCTTTTTTGTTTTTTTCATCACTGGGTTGCCTCAAAAGAGGTTTTCAACCCAATGATGGGACTCAAGAGCCTCATGGAGGTTTTCACTTGAGTCATTATTATTTTTTCTTTTTTCTGCTTCTTCGGTGAGGTGGGTGGAGTGGAGGCTAAGACTTGCTCCTCTACCAACACTGTCTTATTCAGATCTTCAATGAACTCTCGCTTAGAGAGGGGCTTCTTGTAAATTTTCAACCTATGTCCATTGACAAGCATGGGATGGCTTCCTCATCAATGGTTCTGATCAGAACTGAACCATTGTCATTGCATTTTTCCACAGTGTAGGGTCCCAACCATATTGTCCTCATCTTGCCTTTGAAGTCTTTATACCTTGAGTCATAGAGCAGTGCCCAATCTCCTTCTTGGAATTGCTTCTCCTTGATAATTTTGTCATGCCATATTTTCCTTTGAAGTTGAACTACCTCTGTGTGGAGAAGGGCCTGCAATTTTGTTCATCCAATCCATTGAGTTGGAGTAGCCTTTCCCTCTGTGCATGGTTGAGGTCTAGGTATAACTGGGCTACCATCCTTAGTGTATTGTATTCAAATTCTATTGACAACAAAGCCTTCTTCTCATAGACCAGTTCATAGGGTGTGAACCCTATGGTGGTCTTCCATGTTGTGTTCTAGGCCTAGGTGGCCTCAACTAGTCTATCTGCCCAATATTTTTTGTTGCTACTCACTACCTTGGTCAGAATTCCTTCCAAAGCTCTGTTAGTGACTTCCACCTACTCATTGGCTTGTGGATGGTAAGGGGTGGAAGTCCTATGCTAGATTTTATGACGAGTGAGCAGGTCTTCAATCAAATTGTAAGTGAACTAACTGCCTTGATCTATAACCAGTTCTCTTGGATACCCAACTTATAGAATATGTTTCCTCTTAAAAAATCAGTTATTTTTTCCTCTGTTGCTACCTTGATTGCTTTTGTCTCTGCCCATTTTGTCAGATAATCCATGCACACAATGATCTATTGCCTCTATTTTGAAGGAGGGTTTATAGGACCCACAAAGTCCATGCCCCACTTCTTAAATGGCTCAAAGTTCACTTGAGGTTGCATGGGCATCTCATCCTTTGGAGTGGATTTCCCCATCCTTTGGCACCAATCACGTTGGCTGGTATATCTCTTCACATATTAATGAAGACTGGGCCAATAGTAGCCTACTTGCAAGATTTTGAAGGCAGTCCTCTTTGCTGCAAAATGGCCTCCATAAGGCCCGTCATGACAGGTTGGGAAAATGTCAAAAACTTTCTCCTCCCTAACACATCTTCTCAAGATCTGATCTGGGCCAAGTTTGAAGAGATTGCCCCTAATCCAAGTGAAAGGGGCGCTTTTTCTCACGATCTTGCTCTTCTCTTTTGAGGATAGGTGTGGTGGGAACTGTGTTGAAACCAAGTAATTTGCTATATCAGAAAAGCATGGAGAGCGTACTGAGATAGCAAATAGGCGTTCATATAGCATTTGATCATCCACCATTCTTCTTCACCTACAAGCAACTTTACTCTAGACAAAAATTCAGCAACAACATTTTCTTTACCAGGCTTATCAATAATGGTTAAATCAAACTGTTGTAGTAAAAGCAACCATCTAATAATGCAAGCATTTACATCTGGTTTATTCATTAAATACCTAATTGTAGCATGATTAGTGTGTACAATGGTTTGATAGCCTATGATGCAATGTCTGAATTTATTTAAGGAATGCACTATAGCTAAGAGTTCCTTCTTGGTTACCGTGTAGTTTAAATCTACCTTTGACAAATTTTTACTTATAAAGTATATGGCATAAGGTAACTTTTCATAAATTTGTCACAAGGCTGCTCCTATTACTTTGTTTGAGGCATCTGCGTGAATGTGGAAAGGTAGGGCCCAGTTTGGGCCTCTCAAAATTGGGGTAGTCACAAGTTTGATTTTCAAGGTATCTAGGGCTTCTTGACAGTTTTCAGTCCATATGAACTCGACATCTTTTCCCAAAAGACCAAACAACGGAGAGGCTAACTTACTAAAATCTTTAATGAATCTTCTATAATATCCCGCTAAGCCTAGGAAACTTTGGACATCTCTCACCTTTTGAGGAGGTGGGACCCTTTGGATGATGGCAATTTTGTTGGGGTCCACCTGCAATCCTTGTTGAGATATTGCATGACCTAGCAAAGTCCCTTCAATCATCAAAAATTCAAATTTTTCCAGACTGAGGGACAGGTTCATTTCAATATACTTGTCCAAAACGTTTCCTAGGTTAGATAAATATTCTTGAAAGTTAGAACCATAAGGAGTAAAATCATCCATATATATTTCCACTGCATCATGAACTAGTTCAGAAAATATACTCAGTACTGCTCTCTGGAAAGTGGTTGGAGTGTTGCAAAAACCAAAAGGAAGGACCAAGTATGCAAAGGTACCCCAAGGACAAGTGAAAGTGGTCTTATCTTGGTCTTCCAGGCCGATTTGAATTTGATTGTACCCGCTAAACCCATCTAGGAAGGAGAAAAAAAATTTCCCCACCAGACCATCTAACACTTGATCTATGAAAGGCAAAGGAAAATGGTCCTTTTTAGTGGCCTTGTTCAATTCCTGATAATCGAGATAGATTCTCCACTTACCATTTTTCTTTGGCACTAGCACCAAAGGAGAGACCCATTCACTATTAGAGATGGGGTAGATGAATCCTGCATCAAGTAATTTTTGCAATTCTTCCTTAACAATGTCTTTAAGGGCTGGATTCGTCCTCCTTTGAGGCTGCCTGAATGGTTTGCAATCTTCCTTAATGTATATATGATGAGTACATACTAAAGGGTGCACTCCCTTAATATCCTTATAACTCCAAGTGGAGGCATCTAAATGTTTTCTCAATAAGCTGCACAGTTCCTTCTCCTGGGAAGTGGATAGGGATGAGTTGATTTTCAAGGTTCTTTCTGGAATGAAATCTATATTCTTAACATGGAGAGAGGTCGGGTCAACCACACAGAGATCAGTTAAGGGATTGCCTTAGGTTTCTTTCACTAGATCTTCTAATGGCAAAATACTGGGGGGTGGATTCTGAATTAAATTTTCAATGATATCATCCTCATTTTGCGGTTTCCCCCCCATGAAAGTTTATACTACACATAGTGGTGCAGAATAGACTTCATCCTCATCCTCATCCTCCAACCAGAGAGGTAGATCATGTTCTAGCAAGGGTTAGGCAAGAGGGTATAGGATTAGTTGCTTGGACACATGCTCGTTCTTGATGGTCATTTTCCCAGCCTGACAACTGATGTAAGCATCGGCAATGGCCAACCAGGGTCTTCCCAGGATGAGAGGATACCCAGTGAGCTTTGCCTTTGGCTAGAGAACTAAGAAATCAGTAGGGTACTCCTAAGAATCAATGGAGACCATCACATCCTCCACAATCCCTTCAAGGTCACGATGGAGCGGTTTGCTAGCTGCAGTACTATCGTGGTCTTTCTCAAGGAGCCCTGGAGGTTAAGCTTGAGCATGGTGTCCTTTGTCATCACATTAATGGCAGCTCCCAGATCAATCAAGGTATGTGGGATCATGGTGCCATTGATGTGGACATCAACTACTGGGCTTCCAGGGTCTAGATATTTTAGACATATTACCTGCCCCAACATCAGGTCGGATAGTTGTCCTATGACATTGATGGTTGGGGCATCTCTCTTGCACCTGCCTGGATGCCTAAAGCACTTCTCTTTGATCATCTTATTGTATATAGGAACATCCTTTATGGCTTGGAGAAGTGGTACCTTTACACATAACTATTTCAATTCTCCCAGAAGTTTAGTTTCTTCTGGGGTGGGCTATGTTGTCCCGGATAGTCTCTCAGGAAAGGGTGGAATTGCTTTCGGTTCACTTTCCTCTTTATCTTCATCAACCTCCTGAGGGGGAGGCCGACTATCTGGGAAAACCTTCCCAGATCTTAGGTTAATCTCCTTAATCTCCACAGCATAAGTTGGGCATGATGGTTCCCCACTATATACTTGTTGGGCCTGTCTGTTGTTCGGGTTCGAGTTCGGGTTCGGGTTCGGGTGGGCAGGCATTTGGGGTTGCCTTGGTGAAGCAGGAGGCAATGGTTGTGGTTGAGCAGGTGGTGGAGGCAAAAGAGCAAAAGGATAGTTGTACTGGGGCCTCCACCCTTGATGAGATGCATTCCACTAAGGTTATGGCTGAGCATAGGATTGAAATGCATGAGCAATTGGTTGGGCATGATATTGAGATGGATAGGACCAAGGAGGAGGTGTGGACTAGGAAGGATGAGCAGGAGGGCCCCAAGAAGGCATGGAATTGGCTTGATTGGGGTTGTAGTATGCCTGAGATGTCCCTTGCATCCCTTGCTGGTATGGTCTAGGTCCATGCGGTCTCCTTTGGTTCATGAAATAGAGGGGTTCAGTGGCTCCTTCAGCCCCCTGGTATACAACTTTAAATCCAGGCAAGGAAGAGCACTTATCTGTAGAATGATCTTCTTCACAGACTGAACAAACCTCTATAGAGTTCAATGGACATTCGTTCCTAGGATGCCTTCTAGTGCACCTAGGACAGAAAATGGCCAAAGCCCTCTCTGCTTCTTCTTGTTTCCTTTTGATATGCAAGGTATCCATTTGCATGGCAAGAGTCTGTAGCATCTCACTCTTGAAGTCTTCCAACATGTTTCCAAGTTCACCTTTGAGGGATGAACTGGATGAGGAGGTATTGGCTATGGGTTGACTCCCCCTACCTCTCTTTTTGGCTGCCCTAGAATGGTTTCTAAAAACAGTCTTTATGTCTTCATAAGGTAGTTGGTAGATGTCTCCTCCAGCTAGTAGATGGAGGGTGTTTAGAAGGTCTTTCGGAATTCCCCTGAGCAGGACCAACTTCAGAGATTTGGGGTCAAGTGTGCACCTGACCCTTTTATAACTGAGTTGGAACCTCTCTTCATAATATTCCAAAGATTCATCACTTCCCATGGTCATTCGGAAGATTTCTTCCTTGGTGTCTTTTGACCTACAATAGTCTCGATATTTTTTATTAAAGGCCTATTGCAATTGAGCCCAAGTTGTGATGCTATTTCTAGGTAAACCCATGAACCAGCACAATGTTGAATCCTTGAGAGTAGAAGGAAATAGTTTCAACTTTTGCTCATCTTATGCATAGTCATATGTTTGACAGGTAACAACAAACTCAAACAAGAAGGTGGCAGGATCTTCTGTAGTCAATCCATGGAAGTGAGGTAGGGCTGAAGGGCTTATGTTCTTCATTTTAGTGTCCCCATTGGTCTCTCAGATGGGAAAGGTGCCCTCTACTATTTCTCCATTCACCCTAGCATTTTTGTTTTCAGCCATTGTCTCAGGAGGGATGTTTTCTTCTTCTTCTTCCCCTATAAGTTCTTTAAATATCTCTGGTTGTTCACCTAAAGGTTCTTCCTAATCATTGCCATTGAAGAAGAGAGAAGTGTGGCTATGTGATGTGGTGGGGGTGTTGGGCGAGAATTTTCCTGAATTTTATCTGTTCCTACGAGGTATGAAAAGAAATATTTTGGTTGATTTTTGTTTTTTTCTGCTTATACCTACAAAGCTGAAATTGATTGAACAAACAAATTGCAACTAATTGAAATGAACTTGCTGAAATGAAATTGTAGAACTGAAAAGGAAAGAAAATGAGATGCAGAATTGAAAGGAAAGCAAGGAAATGACTAATCTACTTTTGTCGAAATGGAAATTGTAGAAATTCAAAAGGAAATGTAGGGAAATGACTAATCTACTTTTGCTGAAATGAAAATTGCAGAAATTGAAAAGGAAATGCAGAAAATGAAAGGAACAACTACTCTACTTTTGCTGAAATAAACTACTTAGCAGAATGTTGTAGTAGAAAATAGAAGAAAAGCAATAATCACAAAATACTCTGATGCTTCCCCAGCAACAACGCCAAAAATTGGTGAGCACTAATATTGCAGCAATAATGTTGCAACTCTTGGGCTTCCTACTTTACTTTTATCAACCCGGTAGTTCGTAACAAACTTGGAAGCGATGGTGATGTATGCACAAGTACTAGTTCTTACTGTAGGCTGTCACTTGGTCAGTTGGCACAAGATCACTAGGAGCTCAAGCCAACTTCTATGGATTCTAGAAGAAGCTCTATA
>APFE030598479.1:165825-178215 GCA_000404065.3 Pinus taeda
CTCAAGCCAACTTCTATGGATTCTAGAAGAAGCTCTATATGTGATGAAAGAAAGGAAAGCTTACTCTACAGAGGCTACTCTACTTGCAGAAAGGAGAAGAAGACTGAAATGTAAGGTAAACCTAGCAAACCCTAATTAACCAACTAATCCTACTTTTACAAAAAGAAAGATACAAACAATGAAATGAATGCCATTACTTAATCTAGGAAGTAAACAACAACCACTCAAGCTATTTCTAGAAGGAAATGAGGAAAAAACATCTTTTTGGATTTTTATGTATTTTTAGGTGAAATTGTCGTGCATGTAATTTATTTGTTTGTGAATGTGGCAGTAGTTAGGTGGCGATGGAGGGAGACTTTGGAGTTTGCAGAGGTGTAGGAAGTTGTGCATGGGTCTTTGGAGGTCCCAGGTGGCCTTCTTGAGGCTCTTCCTACAATCGGACTTCAAAAAGACACCTACAGGAAAATCTACAGGAGGCTGTAGGGGATCTATAGGAGGTCTATAAGAGGTCTACAAGAGGATGCCGAGAGCAGTTTTGGAGGTTTTGAAGGTGGGAAAGAAGGTGGAAAGGGTAGCTGAATGCTAGGGTGATGTGTTAAGGTGTCTAGGGTTTATCAAGAAGGATTAGGAAAGAGAAAGATGGTTGGACTTGTTCAAGGAAAGAGAGAAAAATTGATGAGGAAAGTGTAGAAAACTAAAGCAGATTTGTGAGGGACTTTGGGTGACCTGTGGAACATAGATCAAAGAGAAATGGTTCTGGCTGATTGGTTGACTTATTGTGAGAGGAGGATTGATGCAAGAGAACTGAAACTCACATCATGAGATTAAGCAAGCAAGGAAACTAGCTACATCAAAAAAATAAAACTTTGCATCAAGCTAGTCTAAATTCTGATCTAGGAAAGTAAATGCTGAAAAATACTACATGGAAAGAAAGCATGGAAGGAAATTTATTTCAAAGACAGAAATGAGCATGGTGAAATAGATTTACAACAAAAGCATTAACCTTCTAACAAACTGCAACACTAGAAATCCTATGGAAAAGACAAATCTGTGTTTTTTTGTGGCAGCAAGAGGGTCTTGGCCTCAGTTCATGGTCCCAAAGGGAGGAAGGAGGCCAAGGCTCTGTTGATGGCCTTTTGTATCTTTCCCCTATCACTGTTCAACCTACTGCAACAAATTGAAATGGAAACAACCTTTTAAATCACCAAAAGAAACCTATTCTTAACTAAGAAAGAAATCTATCTAATAGCAACTAATTCATAAACTGAAAAAAAAAAAAAAAAAAAAAAAAAAAAAAAAAAAAAAAAAAAAAAAAAAAAAGAAAAAAAAGAGCTTGGCTGCTTAGATTGGGCCCTAACCCAAGAGCTTTAGTTCTCTGAGGTAACTCAGTGCTAGCTCGAACAAGATCTCATATTCATTATCAAAATAATAATAGGATTACACGAAACTATCAACAAAAGTAAGCTCGAATTTGAGCAGAGCAAAGCTGCAACAAAAATTTGAAAATTTGACTAACTTCCAACAACCTATTGAGGCCCTAGACCTCTCTACTTATACAACTAAAGCTCCCAATAGCTTCCTTAAAATCAAGGAGTCTTGGCTCCCAAAACTTGAGATAAACAAAAGCTATCCTCCACTTGCTCGGCTGCCTCTTTGGTGCATTGATGTGGCTGCTTGTGCTCCGAGCTGCATGATGGAGAATTCGAAGTGGGGGGTCATAAATGAGGGGGATACCCTCCTATAAATCCTCTCCCTTGTCTTCTTCAAATATTTGCTACCAAATGTCCATTAAATCTTTGACTTTGTCTCCAAAATTGACCAAAAATCTACATTAAGCACACATTAGACTCCATGGCATAATGACCAACCCAACTCACTCTATTAGCATAAATATAATAAAAAAATAATGTAATAACTAATGAGAATGGTGGATTAATATAAGTTAGGAGGAAAAATGAGCCCATATAATTACCCATTTATGGGGCTCATCAGTTGCTCGAGGTCCTCACCAACCTACAAGAGGACCCCAACATATAGAGGCTGGAGACAGAAGTGTGAGAACTATAGTAGTGCTACGACAAGGTTAAGGCAACAGTGCGAACTGTTGTCATCACACAAAGGCTCGTGAAGCTGCAGGAGGCCAAGACACTGAAGGAACAGGTAGATGCAACATAGAACAAGGAAGTTGTGCTGAAGGCTCGCTTGAAGCCTTAGTTAGATGAGGCCTATGATATCATGAAAACCATTGAAGGAAAGTTGGCCAGTCTACAGGAGAATTAGCAAAAGCTATAGACTGCTAGCATAGGGCCAGTAATAGAACAGTTGGTCGAGGAGCTGAAGCGGGCGGGAACGCAGTGCACCACCGAGGTAGCAGTTGTCCAGGTCGAGCTGGGAGGTCTTCGTGACAAGATCTCCATGCCAACCGAGTGGCTCGAGGGCAAGTAACCATGTTTGTGTTGGGGGCCTATTGGGAACTAGTCCCATGGGGGTCAATTTTGGGTTAAACACCCAAGTTTTGGGGCAGAAGGCCCGAATTTTGTGTAAATAAATGTAAAGTATCCGCATTTTGTGGTCATGGAGCATGAAGATGTCTAAAGATAAAAGGGTTTTCCGCCCTTAGTTTAGATAATTTGCATCAGTTTATTGTATAAAAAGGGAAGTCTTAGAAGATCTAAAAAGAAAAAAGTAAAGAAAGTAAGTTAGGAGTCATGAGTCATTGGGGAGCTAAGAGCGAGAGTCTTAGCATAGGAAGAGGCTCTGCAGCTGAGTGTGCAGAGGCCTAGGGTGGAAGTCCGTAGCTGAGTGCGCAGACCCCTACAACTGTGTGCACAGGGCGGATAGAGTCTATACTTGGAACTTGAATCATAAATAAAGAGAAGTATTATGGAATCACTATGTTTTATGTCTCTGATTACTACATGGGATTATGATATGTTAAGTTCTGGGGTTACATTATAATCAAATTGATGCGCGAATATATCTATTTCTATTTGTTATTTGAACACAAGTAATAATGTATATTTACGCAGAGTTAATCTTATTTGCATGATAAAGTTGGATAACCACTAAGATAATTAGGGAACGAGACAATAACATAGTCACGGAGGTGCAGAAGTGCTTGAATCATTGTTTAGGGCTAAGCGAAGGATAGCCAGATACCTTCACAGAGGTTCAGGGATTAAGATAGAAACCAAACATCACAACCTTCTCAGGGTGCGAAAACTTGGTTCTTGCATCCCCCCATATTGCTTCGGGTGAGACTTCAATTCACGCTTCATGAACTGATGCCGAAAGGGCGAGTAGTGTAGGGATTTGCTTGGCTGCCTAATGCTGAACTTGGCTCAGGGCCCATCAAGCCAACAGTTGGTGTGCATATGTTTGAGTGTTGAAAATTGAGTCATATTTGATTATGGATTTTGCCATGGTCTATTAGCAATAAAACAAAGAGGTTCTACTTGATTTGGCCTTACATCCTCTTGATAGATAGCTTTAAGACCCAGTGTTGAAGGACATTCCTTTGTATCATGATTTTCTACACATATAACACAAGTTTCTACACTTTTTAAGTTAATGGGGCATTCTCTCAAGGCATGTTTCTTTCTACATTTTGGACAAAAGATAGATAATGCAACATTTTCAACTTTTTGTTTGTTTTGAACCTTAAGAGTATCTATTTATTCACTAATACTCCCTAAGATTTATTTTTGGAAGTTGTTAAGAAAATTTTTTATTTCTGCTCTACTTATTGTCCCAGATATAGATCTATTAATCCTAGACATAACATGGTCTCTTGGATTTTTCCCAGTTCTAGCCTTTCCTCTTGAAATGTGTACACACATTTCACAAATTTCTATAAATGATAACTGAGAAACATCTCCTTTTCCCATTAATTTTACAATATCTATCCATTCATCTCTAATGGATTTTAGCAAAAGGACTTTCAAAGTTTCTTCATATAAATCATGCATTTTAACCCTTTTAACATTATAAGCAAATCTTTCAACAAAATCCTCAAGATTTTCATCCTATTTTTGCATCATTTTAAAGACTTCATATTTAAGGTTATGAGGCATACAATAGTCTTTGTATTTTTACAAGAACACATTTTTCATTTATTCCCATGTTCTTATGGTATGTGTTCCTAATCCCATAAAACATTTAAGTGCTTTGTCGTTAAGAGTGGTTGGAAATAATTTCAATTTTTGAGAATCAAGCAAGATGTCATAGGATTTACATAAGACTTCAAACTCAAAGAGAAATGTTTCAAGATCCTAATTTCTTAATCCATGGAAATTAGGGAGGATAGAGGGTGCGATATTGTTCATTGTGGCTATGGTATCTTCATCAAATATGGGAAATCCAAAAGGTTCTGAGTCTCCTCTACCAACTCATCTTCCTCTTCCTCCACCTCTTCCACCTCCAATCCTATGTTCACCATTCACATTATGTACTTCTCCTTCTCCTTTCCCTCCCATTATAGATTCTTCAAAGGTAATTTAAGGTTCCAAAATTGGATCTTTTAGTTCCTCCTCTGGTTCTTCTGTCAATGGAATGTTAAAATACGTTTCTTCTTCTTCTTCTTCTTCTTCACTAGGGATTTCCAGTTCTTGTCCTATAATTTTTTCTCCAGTTGAAGTTAGAAATATTACTCCTTCTATTGGGGATTTAGGATCTTATTCTATTACAACTTTAGTAGAGAAAGTTGGTGAATCTCTAGGTTGGATTTTAGATCTATGTACCTCAAGAAGTCTATGTCTGCTTGCAATTGATGGAATATGAGTTTGGGTGGATGGTGTGGTACTACGAGGTCGTGGTGGGGTGAGTGGTGATTCTGGAATCAATCTCCTACCTCTAATTATGAATCTACCTCTAGAATCTCTTTCCCTATGCATAAATATAATTTTTAGCATTTCTTTTATGAAAATTGAAACACTCCTATATACACTTCCCCGGCAATGACGCCAAAATGTTTGTTAATTTAACATCAATTAAATTATAAAACAATAGCTATGTTCCTTCTTGTAGCATATTTTTTTGCACCCTTTCCCTTTTCTTTCTTCCCAAGGCTTTAGGGTGAAATTTTTCTTCTTATAGCACTCTTATTATCTTCATGTAGAAAATTTGTTCCTTCATGTAGAAACTTTGTTCTTCCTGTAGCAATCATGTTCCTTCCTATAGCACACAACATGAATCCTGTAGAAACTAATATTTGCATGCCAAGACATGGTGGGTCCACCTTTTGTTTTTAATTTAATTTAATTTTTAATTTTTTTATCTTTTTTTCATTGCATGCAAAATAAACTCAGAGTGCTTTTTTTTAACTGAGAGTGCTTCCAACTACTTTGTAAAATCCATGATAACATCCCACTTTATTAAGCCTTTTTTAACTTTTGTCTCATTTATCCCCCACATGTGTGGATTTCCTTTGGAGAAAAGTTAAGTGACTTTCTAAATAATACTAAGGCTTCCTACTATTAATTTTGGCTATAAAATACCTTTCCTTCGTACACTTTTAATGTTTTCTTAAGCTAGAATAGATTCAAAGGGTGAGGTTAGAGAGTTGCATACCTATGTCTTATGATGAGTGTCTTTCTTTTGTGCAAGATGTTTTTGTAGTTATGGAGGTTGTCTTTGATGATCCTGAAGTTGCATGTGATAATATAGTGGAGGTCTTCTAGGATTTCTTGATGTTGTTGTTTCTCAACACCTGAGATTCTCTTGATTTGAGTGTTTTACTTGATCATATGTCATTTCTAAGTAGAGGTAAGGTTGTTGTGCATGTCTTCTAAACTAGATTACACCTTGAGTGATGATGTTCCTTTGTGTGTGCATGTGTTTCTCTCATGACTAGGCTACATTTGTTGGTGGAGTGATTCTTTGAGGGTGATGAGTCCCTTCCTCGGTGCAAACAATTCTCCCTCATGCTTCCACAGTTGGTGGGGGGTAAAAAATATCATAGATTTCTTTTGACTGCACACGTTTCTACAAGAGGATTTTCTTCCTATAGCAACCTTTTGATCATTTCTTCTAGTCTTCAATTGGCATGGTGGTTTTGAGGGGAGTGATGACAATCCATGTAAACATGGTTGGAGTCATCAGGAGGTAGTGTGAAGAACGGAAAAATAGAGAACAATGGTCTCTGTGTGCTTTTTTAAGCACGATAGAGTGAAAATTTTGAGCAAGTTTAGGTGAAATGGTGTGGATGAATGATGGATGGGTGATGGGTGATGAGTAAATCATTTATAGGTCCTTATTCATCATTTCCTCAAGGCATCATGGCATTTTGGGTTGTTCTTCTCGTTGGCTCTTTGTCCTGTAGCTGCACAAACTCCTCCTATACCATTATAAGACCTTCCTGTCACATTACAGTGAAGAGGTGAAATTTGACTTTCTAGTTGATTGGAGGGTGGAGAGAGGTTGTATATGAGTTATGGGTATGTATATGAGATGGTATTGATGGAAGGATGGAGGAGATCTTGTAGGTGAGCTCCTGTAGCAATTCTGGTCCCTCCTGTAGTATTTTAGGACAATCCTCTGTAGCATAATTATTTTATTCATATCTCTCAAATGGTAGATTGGATTGACTTTAAATGCTTTGAGCATATTTCCACCATCCCTATGCACCTCCCGATAAAAAATATTTTCCAATGGATGCACAAATCTTGAAAAAAAATAAAAATGGTTGCAGGTGATGGAGGTTGATTTCTCGAAAAGTGTGCACTATAAGTTTTTGAAATTCCTTGAGTATGTCACCATTATTGATATGCATCTCCCCATAAATCACTTGACCAATGGAGGGACGGTTTTCAAGATATGATAAAAAAAATTATGCTCTATGTATTTTAGTCTCCTCTAGCAAAACAAAACCCTCCTGTAGCATTTTAGGATAGCGAGGAAAATACATGAGAAAGGCTTGGGAATTATGGGTGGATGTTGGAAATGGGTGAAGGTGATGGATTGAAATTGCCTTGGTCCTGTTGGAGTATCTGAGTAAAAGAGGAGAAAGCCCAAGTTTTAATTCCTTAGACTAGATTTTTGACCAAATTTTTATTCTTGTGCTAACTTGTTTTTGTTGCTTGAAAACGTTGGAGAGCACCTGCATTCATCATAAAGAGATACATGGAGCAAATAATTTTTTTTTTTCATTTTTTTCTTTTAGGTCTACTAGTTGCCTCAATGAGGTTTTCAACTAGTAGGTCTCCCTAGGCGACTCAAAGGAGGTTTTCACCTAAGATCTTTTCTTTCTCTCTTTTTCCAACCCATTGACTGCTTCATGGAGGTTTTCAATCAATGATCCAATCTCAGACACCTCAAAGGAGGTTTTCACCTGAGATTTTTTTTTTTCCTCTTATTGTTCATTTTTTAATTTATTTTTCTATAATACTCTACTTGAAAAATAAAATCTCTTTCAAGTATAGGAATACTTCCAATGGAGCCATATGCACATCAAGATGACATATAAACTCATGTGTAGGATTGAAATGTATGCTTTGACATGTACCTGAATTTTAGAGACCAAATTCTTTGACTTCGACGATATGAAGTATTGTTGAAGAAGATAGTGATTCTCTAACTTGTTGATTTTCTAGAACCAAACATTAATATAGTTTTGATGGCCTTGGTTTGATTTCTCATTTGGATCATTCTTCATGTCTTCTTCTACCATGACATTCAAATCATCCTCATTTTGTTGATTATTCACTTGAACACATGGAGAATCTAGTGGTAAACATGAGGGAACTTTCTCAGTATTTGATTCTAATGTTCACTCTTCATCAAGTGCAACCCGTGATTCTTTGGTCTTCCCATTTGAATCTTCTTTTTCTGAATGTTTTCCTTCAATGTCATAAAGAGAATCTATTTTTTGAAATACTCTTCCTAAGCTAACATGAATACCATTTATATCAAGAGGAGATGTTAGGATGGGTTGTACCTTAGCATTGTAAGTGGGTTGAGCTACTTCCTTGTGTGGGTTTGGAAATGGTGGTACAAGTAGTTGAGTGGTAGTGGATCTTTGAGATGGATGTTGTTGGGGTTGTGGTTATGGTGGAGGTGGATGGTAGGGATAGCATGGAGTTGCGTATGTAGGATATTGAGGAGAATATTAATGGTATTGTGGATTTCTCCCATAATGTTCTTTCCAACCTTGTTTACAAGATTGGTTTTGGGGTTGAGATGGCCAAGGTTTCCAAGGGAAGGGTGTGTTCTAATTACTTTGAGATTGATGTGCATAACCTTGAAATTTTGAATTATTCTCTTTCATCATACTAGGTTGACTAGGCTTCCATAGTCTTTCTGGAGCTACATAGCATAGCTGCTTTGGCAATTGACTTGCTCCATTGCCCTCTTGGTAATGATGGGAAATATTTAATAGAATGTGTTCTGCATGGACATAATAAATATCAACATCTTCCTTTTCCTCATCTTACATTCTTAAAATTTCTACTTGTTTGCTTAGATTGCTAAGAATTTATGTTTTAAAGTCATCGAACAAATTTCCAAGTTTAGCTGGACTTACCGATCTTAATTTTGATTTACTTACCCTTTCCCTTCCTCTTGATATGTGTTTGCATGTTTCACAAATTTCTTCAAACGATAATTGGTATACATCACCTCTACTCATGAGATCAACAAGATCAATCCACTCATCCCTAATTGTTCTAAGTAAGAGGGTTTTTATTGTGTTAGGTCCTAAATGATGTAATTTTCTCCTCTTAACATTATACATGAACCCAGTTTTTGTTCTGTAGCCGAAGTAGGAGTTCACCTCCCTTTCAATCTACTGCGTCAGTGCCTGTTTCAGGTCTTTGTCAACTCCACTTGATGGAGTCTGTTATTGTTTTGTTTATGTTGGAGTCTGTTATAGTTCTGTTTATGTTGGAGTCAGCAAAGTTTAACCTCATCATGAATCGCTGCATGGTTAGTTTTGGAGTTTTTTTGGAAAGGTTAATGTTCCTGAAAGTTAACCACTCTGATGTAAGTCTATCGCTGGCTCCATAGTCAGGATGACAAGAATTACTCTGTCAAATGCCAACCTCATGGCAAGAATCTTCGAGGCTTGCCTCGCTGTAACAATTTTTGTATAATAATAGGAGTAGACCAATTGAGAAAAAAAAAAACATTATACGTGAACCTCTCTATTAGATCCTCAAGGCTCCTGCCTTCTTTAAGATCACGATCTTTATATTTTTCTAGAAATATCTTTTGCATATAATTCCATGATCTTATTAAATTAGTCCCTAAACTCATGAACCATTTAAGAGCTCTATCCTTCAATGTTGTCAGAAATAATCTCAACTTTTGAGTGTTTAGTAAGCAACCATAAGATCTACAAAGTATTTCAAATTCAAAAAGAAATATTTCCGGATCCTTTGACCTCATACCATGGAAGTTGGGAAGGAAACATGGAGGGATGTTCTTCACATGAAAACTAACATCGCCATCTTGAATGGGAAATCCAAGAGGAGCTTCTTCATTATTATCATCTCCATCCATTTCTTTTATCTTTTTTGCCACCTCTTCTTCTTCTACCTGCAAAAGTGGATGATGATGTGGATTTTACTACACCACGTGATAAAATGAGGGGGGTGGAGGGAGAGGGGGGGTTAGTGTTGGAGAACTATTTTTTTTTTTTTTTGAATAAGAATGCTAATGCAATGCAATTTTCTGTTTTTGAAATGAAATATGCCTAATGAAATTTTTGTTCTTGCAAAAAGTAAAAGAAATGAATCAACTATGGTAGAAAAGAATGCATACTTTGACACCTCCCCAGCAACAATGCCAAAAAGTGATGAGCCTCAGTATTGCAACAAGAATGTTGCAACTCCCAAGGCTACCAACTTAAATTATCAACACGGGGTTCAGATTAAGAGGTGTCGACATTATATGTGTAGCATACAATGTGTCATTCTCTCGTTGATCTGATGTAATGGACTGAATGTCATGAAATCAAATCCTAAACTAATTATAGAAATGGAAATTCTACTTGCTCAAATGTAAACACTAATCCTAATTGTAGATATGGAAATCAAACACTAGCCTAATTGCAGGATGTGAAATTTGCATTGAAAAGGGAACCTAGTCTTAACTTAAGAATAAGGAAATTAAACTAATATAACATGCATGAAGGAAAGATAATGTAATCAATCAATGCATTCCAAATAGGTTAGATCCATTGAAAAAGTTCATTATATACTTCATCTGGCAATCAAGGAAATCATTATTGTGCTATCTAATTCATAAATATGTCCATTAACCTAAATTGTTGAGATGTGTTACAGGGGTAAAAACAAAAATATTAAGTGGTATTTGGCCTTCCCCAATCATGGATTTAGAGTCTAGGGGTCATTGTTCATCTAGACTAAGTCAAAGTTGCAGTGGGGATCCAAACTGGTGAAGGAAAGTGATTCTACAGGTTTGTTGCAGGTGATTGCTACACGAGGCTTGTAATGCTACAGGAGTGAGAATCTTTCTAAATTCCCAAGTAAATAAAATTAAAATGGGATGGAATTTTTTTTGCTATTAAGTCAGGATCACATTCCAAGTGGAACCACTCCAAAATACCTTGTTAACATGTGCTAAAAAATAAAATAAAATTACTACACTAAAAACTAGAAATTCAAGAACTATTGAGCCAGCTAACCTATCAAATGTCTAATCTAATCAAGTGAAAATACAATGGGGTGATTTTTTTATTAATTTGAATTTTTTTATGACCTAATTCAAGTGGAATCAACTCAAATGAAGCTCATTAACATGTTCTAAAAATCAGCAGAAAATTACTACTATTTTGCTACAAGGGACACCCATAAATTCTAGATTTGTGAACTAATAAACCAATCCAAGTAGTTCAATGATGAATATGGATTTTCAAAGTTTTTATAAGGATGAATCATGCTTGTGACTCTATAAACAACCTGAAAAATAACTTCAAACATTTAATCCAATCCTACAACAAAAGAAGCATCAGTACTAAATGCAAAAATAGGAAAAACAAGAATTAGAGACGCATGTGAATAAGAAGTGAAAAGGAGAAACAAAAATTATACAAGAGGGCTCTGAGACTCCTAGGATGGACAAACCCAAGGATACTTAGAGTCCTATGAGGGATACGAAGCTTTGGAAGCTAAAAATGGCACCAAACTTCATTATTTGAATCGATCTAAGTACATTCTTGCTAGAAATGAAAATGGAGTTGCAAAAATAAAAAATTTCTCCACAAGAAGGATAAGAAACACATGTCTCTAGAGGAAAATTTGAATTAGTACTTATACAAATTGATGGGGAAGCATTATCCTTGAAAGGAGGAAGCTTTCCCCTCCAAAATTCCTCAAATAATGGATATCGTTCCCAACACTAGGAATTTGCATTAAATGACAAGGAACACATTCCTAGATTTTCTCAATCATTGGAGCTCCAGAATTTGTCAATGATTTCATGATATTCTGTTCATTTATTATCCAATCTTTATCCAACTGTAGTAAGGAGCAAGTCTCTATATTATCTCCTCTTCCAAATCTTCATAATTTGCCTAATATTCTCACAAAATGCTTAAAAAATAAATAATATTAGGCACATAATATGCAATCATCTCTAAACCTTCCTAAGAACATATTAAAGCTCAAAAAACATTATTAAGTGTAGAATGAGAAATTTAATACAACCTTCATGTGCTTAAGAAAGGCTAGATGGCACTTAATTTTTTTCCAATTTGGAGGCCCATCACACCATGCGGAAATGGTCTCTCTAGTTGTCACAAACACTACTGTCTCTAATCATGATCTTATTATCTCAACTCCTACTAGCCTAGATCCATCTGAATCCTGAATCTTAAACTTGAGGAAAGGTTTTCACCTCAAGGGATTTGATCACTCTCGATGCTTGATAGATCCAGGGTTAAGATGGATCTAGGTTACTTATATAATACTATATAATATCTATATTTGTATCTATGTGTCTCTTTATTATTCCCTCTCTCTATCTCAGCCCCCAAATGTACACTCCCTCTCTCCATATCTATCTCTCTCTCCCTCCCTCTTCCTCTCTGCCTCTCTCTCTTAACTCTATCTCTACTCTCTCCATCACTCCCTTGTCACTCCCTCTCTCTCTCTCTACCTTTCTCCCTCTATGTCTTTCTTCTTCCTTCCCTCTCTCTCCCCCTCCAACTTCATCTCTCTCTCCCTTTCTCTCTCACCTCCCTTTGTCCCCCCCATCACTCTCTCTCCCCCCCCTCCATCTCTATGCCTCCCTCTCTCTTTCTTTCCCTTCTCTCCCTATCTTTATCCCCACCTATTCTCTCTCTTTCCTCCTCTCTTCTCTCCCTCTCTCTCTATCCATCTATCCCTTGTCACTCCCTCTCTATCTCCACCTCTATCTCCCTATGCCTTAGTT
>APFE030598479.1:187229-198587 GCA_000404065.3 Pinus taeda
GTAATTTCTGCACGGGGTTAAAACCTACAGTCTTAATGCTCCTACTGGATCCCCTGTATTCCTACAGGATCCGACCAAGAGAAATAAGAGTGATTTGGAAGGTAGTGTAGGCCTTAGGGAAGGTGAATGGTGGGAGAAATAAGGAAAGAGAGTGGCTAGGACTCCTTCAGATCTCGAAATAGAGTTTTTAAGATGGCTAGATTTGCTCAACAACCTTGGAAGGTTGTTCTTATGGAATGATGAATTGGGTGAGGGACTTAGTGGCTTTTGATGATCATGGATGGATGAGGTTAAGTTGGGGTTTGCTGGTCATGAGATCTCCCTGCACTATTGAAACTCCTACACTAAATGCTAAATCCTCTTGGTGATGTGGTAGGTGGGTTAGAGATGGTGGTGGAAGGTCATATAGCTTAGTAGGCAAGAAGGGGTCTTGTCCTATCTTCCTAGGTGCTTTTTCCACAATTCGGCCTCAAAACAGGCCACTACAGATTGTTCTACAGGATGTCCTCATGCTCCTACAGGATCCCTTGTATTCCTACAAGATTTGACCAAGAGAAATAAGAGTGATTTGGAAGGTAGTGTAGGCCTTAGGGAAGGTTAATGGTGGGAGAAATAAGGTAAGGGAGTGGTAGGACTCCTTCAGAGCTGAAAGCAGAGTTCGTAAGATTGCTAGATTTGCTCAACAACCCTAGAAGGTTGTTCTTATGGAATGATGAATTGGGTGAGGGACTTAGTGGCTTTTGATGATCATGGATGGATGAGGTTAGGTTGGGGTTTATTGGTCATGAGATCTCCCTACACTATTGAAACTATTGCACTGCATCAATCACTGGCATTTATCCATGAATCATGTCAAACAAGAAAGATTTTCAATCAACTAAGAAAACAAAATTCCATTATCTAGTTGCCTATTTCATGCATGGAAAAACTTGCAGAATAATGTGAAACACTATGAGATCTAATGCAAGGCTGAAGATATTAGAAATGACATTTGAATCCTATTCTTGAAAACTGAAAATATGTTGGCCTAAGTAGCAGAAAACCCTAAATTCCATAAGAATTTAGATTTTTCCTTTTTAGGTCTGCATAGGAGTTCTTTCCTCAAACCATGGTCCCTGAAGGGAGGAGTGAGGCCAAAGCTACCAAAGCAATGCATAAATGGAAGCAATATAATCAAATCCACAACTACTTGCAATGAAATAGTGCTAAAACCAATTCAACCATTAGTCTATGAAATCAATGAAGCATACAAGTACAAGAAGAGAAGCCTTTGCTACTAGGGTTGGGCCCTAACCCAAGAGCTTCAACCCTCTAAGTCAACTTAGTGTTGGATCAAGGAAATGCTCATTCTCATTATCATATTAGAAAAATTACATAACAATGTCTTCCACAAGTCTTGAACTCAAAAATTCTTAGTGCTTTTACATAAAAAAAAATTGAATCCTAATGAGTATCTAGGCCTCCTTATTTATACAACTGAAGTCTCCAACAACTTCCTTATATCTAGGGAGGCTTGGTTCCCAAACTCAAGATGCACTGGCTCTTTAACTGTCACTAGGTCGACTGCGTTTTGATCTTCATGACTCGGGTGCTTGAAACTCCGAGCTAGTGTGATTTGATGGAGGAATATTCAAATGAGTGAGGATTAAATGAGGAGGATCTATCTCCTACAATCTATCTTCCTTGTCTCATTTGATTTTCTTCCCTTAATTAGCCAAAATTTCCATGATTTGTTCACAAAAACCTGCAATCAATGCACATTAGTCCACTAGACATAACATCTTACTTTTACTCATCTCATTAAGAAAAATATCATCAAAATATGTAAGGAATTATGAGAAGAGTTTATTTAAATAAGCTTGGAGGTGTATTAAGGACCATATAGTTACCCAATGATGAGGCTCATCACCCACCTCATTTGAGATCATGTACTTACTAATAAAATGATACTTATACCATATAAGTAGGTCTCGCCCGCTCTAAGCCCTAAGGGTTAGCTCAATTGGTCAAAATCAGTGCCTCGCCATTCGGGAGGTCACAGGGTCCATTTTTCCCGAGGCCCTTGGGGTTAGGCCTTGCTAGTGGGCCGTGGGGCTAGATTCCCTTCGGGGTCGATTAGCCCAGATTTTTTTGTGGATGTAGAGACCACTCGTTGACCAAGGTGTCCATGAACCACAGCAAAACAAAAGTAAGTCTTCTTCAACTCTTCCATTGTCAATCCTTCCTTGCATTGTTTCTACTCTCTCTCTCTCTCTCTCTCTCTCTCTCTCTCTCTCTCACACACACACACATTGAATCCCCTTCGTTATCTTGTGAAAGTGTAAACTGCAATGTATTTCGGTCATACGATTTTCTCTTGACACTCTTACGTTGGGGGAGAATCTATTATCACCCAAAAAAGTGTTGACCTATCCATTTTTACTAGGTTAATCGAAATACACCATGTGCGATGGGTTTTTTCCATAATAAAAACCCACTTTCACCATTATAAATAATTGAATGAACCATTTCCCTAAATTATTTCTCATTAAAACTCAAAAACCCCTTGAGAATAATTAAATAAATCATTATTTATTTAGTATTCTCTAGAAATAATTATTATATCACTATTTACTAATTATTTCTAATTCATATTTGTCTCAATTCTCACAAGGTGATTAATAAATAATTTTTATTTTTTAATTACTTCAACCACTTTCTAAATTAAGATATTTGACAATTTTGAATATCTTTTTCCTCTCAAAAAATATAATAAAGTATTCATAATGGCTAGATTTTAGTTTAGTCAATAATATTTTAGTATTTTATAATTCCTAATTTAGCTCAATACTTTGTTATAAATAGAGGTTTTTCCATTCATTCTTCACCATGATCACTGTCATCGTCACCATTATCATCTCATAGAATTCCACGAGGGCTTCACTAAGGGAGCAATACCATACCACGTGGGTTCATATTGGGGGATATTCATTGAAGAAAAAATGACATAATATAATGGGGGATATATAGGGGGTATGAAAAAATGTTAATAAAAAAATGGATACCTACAATATCTAGTGAAAGTAGGGGTTTTTAAATTGGAAAGGTATATTAGGTTCATAGTGGTAGGGGGTTAAATAATGTGATTTTTAGGGGTATTTTCCAATATGTAGTCAAATTAAGGGTATTGTTTAATATGCCACAAGCGTACGTGATATGTCAGAGGTTCATTGAGTGAAGCCCACGTTTAGCATTCGAGCTCCCACTTGAATTCCATCTTTTTATTTTAGTTTTATTTTTTGCATATTGAGAAAGAGAAGCACAAAGACGAAAAGGACCCATCCCACGGAGGGGGATCTACAAGACCATTTTGTACTTTTATCCTCACCGGGTGTATTAATAAAATTATCATTTATTTAAGCCCTCCATTGGGTTATTACACTTCGTTTTTTTGTTTTTATACAGTTCAGTTTGTATGATCTATTTTATTGTAGGGTTTTATCTAACATTTCATTATAGATATGAAGCATAGAAGCAACTACATTTCTTTTTAGGGTTATAAGTCACCTATAACTTAAGTGAAAGGATTTGTGCACACTTGCAGAAATATTGCATGAGGACCTCATTCTAGTAAAACAAGTTGAATTAAAGGAGGTTAAAAGGGTAAGGAAGCTAGAAAGGAAGGAAAATGGGATATCATTAGAAATAGGAAATATATCATGAGGAATAGAGACCAAAATGAGAGTAACAAATTAGAATTTGGAACACTCTATATCTATTTTTGGAACTATCGTGGATTTCCATGACATAAAGGTCCTTTGTTAAGTTGGATCTCAAGTGAAATTGATATTATTTTTTTAATCAAGGTTTGGGAGCATGATTAGTATAAGGTAAGGTCATATTGTCACTGCGATAGCACCCTAAAAAAATTTGACTATACTCGAATTTTGGAGCCTACTAGGGATCTTGCAATCAGTTTTTTGTATTTACTTCTTGGCCGATGATACTTGTTAATATTTTGGGCTCCTTTCTTGGATTTCAAGTGTTGAATTCACCTGCTCACACATACTCAACCCATAATGAATCCATGAGCGCATTCTTTCACGCAATCATGAATAGGCCTAGCATGGTCCAACAAGACAATTCCTATGCCATGCTCAACCCATGTGGACAACTAGTGCTAATGTTCATTGACAGTCTCTCACTTTCAGCTACATTTGTACTTCTATTTTGGTGAGTTTTTCAAACGATCGCTTTTGCGCTACTTCATTTTCATGAGTGTCATTTTCATGTTTTTAACTATCACTTTTAATTTCTTTCACTTTAATTAGTTTCATTCTCATTTTATCTTCACTCTGGCATGTGTCTCTTTCACCTTCGTTCACATATTGCAAGTGTCCTTCGAACTTTTTTTTCCATATCACATGTGTCATCTTCTGGCATGGGAAGTGCTGCTCATCACATAAAGTGGAGTTTTTGTTTTTCTCAAGGGGTAATTTTTGTGATAATGAGTTGTTCTTATCATGTAAACATGTATCACACTGATTCCAAAATTTATAAGCATTGTCGCACAAGTTTCGTCACTATCGACGCAAAGTGTATCTTTAGTGTCGCACTTGGTGGGAGTTGTCGCAAAGTTTTTGCACTGAAGAAGGTATGTTGTTCATATTTTTTGAGTGTTCATTAATGTATCTTCAAGTGATATAAGTTTTTGATCATGATTAAAGCCTTTATGTTACTGATCTTTAGTTCATTTATCCAACACTTATTCCAACTAAGAAAACTCCCCGACAGGACCACTCAACCTCATTCTACCTAGCCTAAAATGTGCATTATGAAGTCACAACCCTCAAGCAGCACCCTTTTCCCTTGGCATTGCATAATGTGCAATTTCTTCCTTTCATAATTATGCATTGTGCAATCTCAATGCTCAAGCCCAGCCCCTGAGCTCTAGAACTTCACAATATTTCTCCCCTACCCAGCCTGAACTACACATTGCATAGTCTCAGTCCTCAAACCTTAGTCTTGAGCTCTTAAACTATGCAATTTTTCAATCACTTGGTTGCGCTACCTCCCAGAATGACACAATAAAAAAACTCAAGGCTCAAGCCTCAAGCCTAAGAACTTGAGTCCATCAACTATGCATTGCACAGTCTTAAGGATTAAGCCTCTAGATTGACTCCTTGATTCCCTCAATTGTTAAATTTCTTGGCCTCTATCCTTCTAGAACTATGTATTGGGCATCTTCAAGCCTCAAGCCCCTACCTTGAGCTCTTAACACCCTCAACTACGCAATCTCTTAAAACTGGCCATCCTAAACTATGCATTGTGTAGTATCAAGCCTCAGTGCTAGACCTTGGCCTCTGGAACTACAGACTCCCTTTAGACAATCACTCAACCAATCATCATTTCCATCCCTAATAGGTGAATTCATGAAATATGTTAGGTTAGGGGGTTTTCAAACTGATGTTGGCTTGTCATGAATTATTTTAGCTGCAAGAACTTTGTCTTATCATGACAGGATGATGATGAAAGAAAAGGAGAGGAGGACCATGCTAGAAGACACATATGGAGCTAAAGAGAAAAGATTATCATCAAGAAATAATATAAAGGAACACCATACTACAATAGAATATCAAAGATCAAGACCACATGAAGGCTCCATCTGATGCATAACCCCATGGAGGGAAGATATGAATAATAAGGCATATCTATCATAAAATGAAGCATTTAACATATCTTATTGAAGACAAAACAACAGAAAATAGTGGCTTGGAATTGCCATGTCATGTCATGTCATGAGTCATCATTTGTGGATTATGTAAATTCAATATTGGAAAATGTAATGTAAAGTGGAAGTCCAGGAGTCATATATGTAATGTGAAAAGTCATGTGGGATTTGAAAGGTCATAGGATAGTCAAACAGTCATGAGGGTATTCCAAGAGTTACATGGGAGGTGAATGATCAACCCATTTGTTATATATACACCCTCATTGTACATGCAAAATACGTTTCACCTTGACTCCTCCTAGTAGGCATTAAAGAGAAAGATAGTTGTTTTGGAGGAGCAAGTGATTGCTCTAATGCTCCACTATTGGGGCTAGTGGTGTTCGATTTCTCGATCTATCTTGGAACTTTTACTTAATTCAGAAGTTTGTTGAGTCATCACACTTTCATGCATATGTTGTGAATATTGTAATAATGTTCTTTGAATGTTTATGATGTTTGTTGTTTCTCATTTGTACTAAGGAAATTGAACTATTTTGGTGGCTTTAGTACTTATCTTGTTAAAAGCGTGTCATATTTTCTTTAACAATCATTGCTTCCTTGTGAACTATTTCGCTGGTTGATCAAAAATTCATTCTTATGGATTTACTCGTGTGACTTTTCTATATTATTATTGTTACTTGTCTTTAAAGGGCCCACTTTTTTCTCCCATTTCGATACAAGGACCTTGATACTTTCAGCAGCTAAAAATTTCACAAGGTATACTCACTTGTTGATCTGAAGATACCTGTGTATTACACTCTTGTGCTGAACTTTGTAGCCAAGGAAAATCTACAACATACATGGCAGTGGAATCGATACTCTAGATGGGGATCCTACTCCAAATGACGTGAGGTCTAATTGGGACTTCACATCAAGGAGACCCCCTGGGTTGACGGATTTCCAACGGTGTCAACAAAGTGGCGCTAGAAGGAGGGCCAGATGACAAGTTGTACCCATTGAGATTGTTTGAATGGCTCATCCTAAAATCATACTCCCATGGTGTTTTTATAACCTATCCCCTAGTAAACGTTTAATCCCATATGAGCCTCTTTATCACTTGTCTCACTTAAATTTTGATGGTGAGGATGGAACATCCATGATCGAACACATTTATGATTTTCTCAAGTTTTGTGAATGTTACAAAATTGATGATGGAGATTTTGCATTTATCACTTTCTTCCTCACCCTTGAAGGTTGTGTTAATTGATGGTGTCATACCTTACCATATCCTTCCATCCATTATTTTCTTCATTTCCTCTTGGATCTTTATCAAGCCTTCGATAGGTATGATTACCAAGATGTTATTAAAAGACTTAATGAGTTAAGAATTAAGCTAAACGAATCAGTTGAGGATTTCTCTAGTCGTTTCCTTCACCTTTTTTATGAATTTATTGAATAAGATATGGATTGGGACTTCTTGAAACAAAATTTTGAGATTTTGGTTCATATATATTTGCATAGTGAATCCAGACCACCTGATGTTTCTTCATCCCCAACTCTTGTAAACCAAGAGACGCCCCTAATTTTAGAGGAGGAGCCTATTACTCATTTTGTTCCTTGTCCTCCTCCTTTTTCAATGCTAATGCAAACACCTCCATGTGATGATCATAAAATTTGAAAATATGCACATCAAATTCCTAATCTCTCTTCATCCTCCTTCCGCTTTTCATGACTCAAATTCAATAGAGGATATCCCGGAATGGCTCATGAATCATATGGTGAAAACCAATTTTTCTATTCCTCGAGATGGTATTAACAATCATAACTTTAGTCTTGAATCTAATTCAGGTTTTTGTCATCCTCTATCATCTACATGTCATGACTATCTGTACCATGATTCACTTGATCAATTTGTTCCATCAACTAGTTTTTCACACTCAATTAATTTTCAAGTTGCTGGTCCAAATTGTGACCAGGTTTAAGATAGTCAAATTACACAGGTAGAGGACCAAGAAGGTGAAGATTCTTTCAATCATTCTTATCTTTTTCAAATTCCTCCATGTGAAGATGGTGCCTCCTCATTCTTGGATAATATTGAATCTGTTAATCTTGATAATGAATCAAATGAAATCAGTTTGTTTAGATCTATATTATTGGGCAACAATCATTCTGATGATGATAATTCTATTGATGTGTGCGATGACGAATGGCCAAGTGAACCAATTGATCTTTTGGTTTCTCATGAAGATTTTAATTTGAGAGATTTAGATCTGGAATCTGTTTTAGTCGAAGAAAATTCTCTTATTGAAACTTCCTCTTCATCCCATTATCGCTTGTGCTCTCTTGTTTGCAATGCATCTACATGCGATCAAGATACTCCATTCTCTTCAATTTCTTCATCGCATGATTTCACTTCTCATTTGACACAAGGTAGTGAGGTTAATATCCATGATGAAAGAGAAAATAGTCAAATAATTGAGTATCCTTTCCAACTTGTATAATCTCTAATTATGCATGAAGACAACTCTTCAAATCATATTTCTCATGAAATTTCTTTGTTTCATACATCTCTAGATTTGCAATCAGAAGAATCTTTCTACTTGAGTAATCTGGTTATCAAAATTGTAAAATCCAATCAAATTAGTGAAAGCAATTATCCTCACACCATGCATGACCTGGTTCAATCTTCAAAATTTGATTTTACAATTTGTTGATGGTGTTGGACCCAACAACATTCATGGGATATCCCTGATGTGAAGTCCCAATTAGACCTCACACCATTTGGTGTAGGAGTCCCATCCAGTATAAAAGGTTTGGTTGCTGAATTCTTAAAGATTTGCCTTCGCTCTAACTATCAGCAAGAGAGAGGGATGCAATGGTATCTTTGAAAAGCAAGAAGGTGTGCCTAGTGAGTGTTCAATTGCAATTGTGTCAAGGTTCTTCTACTGCAAGGGGGTGGGACTCTAAGTGAGAGGTAATAGTACCACTCAAGAAGAGATACACATGAACCAGAAGGGTCTGTCTAACATCCAACATAATAGTACACAGTGGATGTGACAGTTGCTACAACCAACAATTAAAGAAATATCTGTCTAATGTCATGTGGAATAGTCCACCAGGATGGGATAACAATAACAACCATTACAACACATTCTCAATAAGATAATTACTAAAATAATTCAAATAGTTCAACTATCTTAGCACATGTGAAAGAAAACATGAAATGCAAACATCCATAGAATAGTCTTACAAACATTCATAGTCCATGCATGAAGAACATGTTGGCCTTGAAGGCTTCTATTATTTAAGTAAAAGTTCCAAGACACATTTTTACAATGTACATCACTAGCCCTAGTAATGGAGCATTGTAGCCACTCCTTTCTCCTCAAATAACTAGTTGATCTCTCTAATGCCTTGTGGGAGGAGCCAAGGTGAAATGTCCTTTGCTCATATAATGAGGAAGTATGTATAACCAAGGGTGATTATTTGACTAACCTCATGGTTGTTTGACTTCCTATGACTTTTCAACTTACATTACTCTTTACATTCCATATGTGTCCTTTGGACTTCCACTTTACAATATATTTGAATACAATATACATGATCCACAATAGTGATGTGGCATATGACCACTCATCATATGACATGACACTGCTGACATGGACTGCTTGATGATGTGGAAATGTCAAGTCACTTTTGCTGCTAAGTGTTGGATGTCTTCTTGAAGATGCTTTCTCTTCACCTCTGGATGGCTTAGAGATGCGAATCTTCAATAATCTTTAGTCTTGGATAGGGGTCACAAACTTGTGTCCCTTCGCTTTCTCTTAATTGATCAACTTGTCAGTTTAGCTACAAGAGAGTATTTAGGCATGATTCCCTCCTTCTTCTCCTTCTCCATCATATTTCCATGACATTATAGGGTACTTGTTCCTACAATTCACTCATAGCAAGATGACATCAATCAGAAAACCCCCTACTCTAAGATGATGCATTCTGATCCACTAACTGAGCCCAAAACAAGTGACAGGCTCAAAAGAGGGACTTAGTGAATGCACAGTGTGAAGTTCCGGAAGCTAAGGGAAAATCTTGATCTTTGAGACTGCATAATGCACAGTTCAGGGAGGCTTGAAGGATAAGACTGCATAGTTTCCAAAGCCAGTGGGGTCAGGATGAGGGAATGGACACTGGGAGATCCAACTACACAGTTTTGGGAGTTAAGGGAGGTTGGTCTTCAATGCAGCTGCATAGTTCAATTAATCAGGGGATGAGCTTAAGGCTTGAGTATGTGAAGTGCACAGTTTAAGCCAAGATGGAGGACAAGACTGCGCAATTATGGAGGTCAAGGTCGGGACTTGGGCATAGAAACTACGCAATGTAGTAGTCTTGGGGGAAAGTAATTGTGCATTGTATAGTGCCAAGAAACAAGGCCAAAACTGGAGGGTTGAGACTGCACATTATGTAGCTCAGGAGAGGCCTGAAGAGGCTAGGTTGTTCAGTCAGGAAATTTTTCCAAAAATGTCTAGGTGTGGGATCGGTGAGATAGGTGATGAACTATGATGAACCTTGACTATGATCAAACACTTAGAATACTTTGATGACATGACAACATAGATTACCCAAACATATTAACAAATAATTTCCCTGTGTGTGACTACTTTATGACAAGATACGACAAGTGTGACACTTAAGATAGACTTTGGGACAACCGTGACAACACTTGTGCGATAGTGCTCAGGACTTTGTGTATGGGTGCGACGAATGTTTACATAGTTAGAAAATCTCTATAAATAAATACATACCTTTGAAACCATCAGTATAGGCTTGCAAACATTGTGCGATAGTCAAACATGCCAAAATACGACAGTTAACCCAACATGCAGGTCAAGAGTACTTATGGCGGCTACAACACAATCCTTAAAATTTTTGGGACTTGTCGGGGAGTCAAGGCACTTCAACTTATGTTTATGGTTATGCCAAGATATTGCAACTCTAGTAATATTCCTGAATTGAGTTAGGTCTAGTTTTCTTCACAAAACTCTTATTTTTGCATGATTTCACTCGATATAAATTCCTTCTTTAAGTATATTTGACATTTCGTATATAATCTTTCAAAAATTCAAGATTCATTTTCTAATCAGATTCAAGCTTCTATTTCGATTGATTCATCTCCATGCAAAACTATTATTCTTAACTCAAGTTTGGAGAGTGTATCTCTCACAAAAGCATGGAAATATCAAGTTGATTATTCTAAAGATTATATTTGGCCAAAGGAGTCATACCTATCACATTATTTTGAGAAGAGTCAGCTCCTGATCCTTCTTGTGAATATTTTGATGTTAATCTTTTTCTTTGTCGCACCTAAAATCCTCTTGACTATCAGTGAATGCATGTATTATTTGATGAATCAAATTCTTCTTCACTCATTTTATCCTCACAAGTTTCACGTGTTTCTTGCACTGACGTTCTGTTATGAAACCAGCTCACAAAAAGATAGAAAAGATAGATCAACACCTTAGAATTCAGCCTCTGGGCAACCTTCTTTACATTACACAAATGAAAAATTCTTAGATGATACAAATGAAAAGACCTCCTCTCTATATATAGGAGTCTAAGGGGTCATAATATAATTAGAGCCGACATAACAATAATAATGTAAGGGAAAAATAATA
>APFE030598486.1:1853-61384 GCA_000404065.3 Pinus taeda
ATGAGGAAAGTTCCTTTTACTGTGTCAACCTCGTTAAAAAAATGAATCAGTGAGTATGAGGATAGTTCTTTTACTGAGTCAACCTCATTAAAAAATGAATCAGCTAGATTTTAGGATATGTAGGTAGATTGTAGAAAGTAGGATTTCGCGAGGATAGTTTTTTCCTGTATCAACCTCGTTAAAAATGAAATAGGGTTTTGAGGATAGTTCCTTGTCTTGTGTCAACCTCGTTAAAAAATGAAACAAGGATAGGTTATATAGGTAGATTGTAGAAAGTAGGATTTTGTGAGGACAGTTCCTGTTACTGAGTCAACCTCGTTAAAAAATGAATCAAGTATGAGGATCGTTATTTTCTTGTGTCAACCTCCTTAAAAATGAAACAAATCCCTTTTCAAGGTAAATATTGAAAGTGAACCTTCATTCCATCCATCTGGTTGAGTGCAATGAAGCCTGGGGGGCATGTACCTCGCTTTGCATCATTATACTGGGGGCATGCAAACTTTTTGAGCATAGTTCCTTATCTTGTGTCAATCTCGTTAAAAAATGAAACAAGGGTAGGTTAGGTAGGTAGATTGTAGAGAGTAGTTTTGAGCATAGTTCCTTGTCTTGTGTCAAGCTCGTTAAAAAATGAAGCAAGGAGTCATGAGCATAGTTTCTTGTCTTGTGTCAAGCTTGCTAAAAAATGAATCAAGGTTTTTAAAGTATAGTTCCTTGTTAGGCAGATTGTAGAGAATAGTTATGAGCATAGTTCCTTATCTTGTGTCAAGCTCATTTAAAAAATGAAACAAAGGTTTTGAGGATAGTTCTTTTCTTGTGTCAACCTCACTAAAAAATGAAACAACTCCCACGAGTCTTTACGAGATTTCGAAAGCAAACCTTCATTTCATCCACCTGGTTGAATGCTATGAAGCTTGGGGGGCATGTACCTTGATTTGTGTCATTATGCTGGGGGCATGCGAACTTATAACAAGCATAGTTTTTCGTTTCAAGCTTGCGTAAACATGAAACCGAATTCGAGCATAGTTCTTTTCCTGTGACAAGTTCGTTAAAAAATGAAACAAATCCTCCTCTACTTGAGTCGAGAGTTTCACTAGACCTCATAGATGTTAAGTTGTCTATTTAGGTTAGTTATTTTAGTCTTTTTCATATTTTTCTTATAGTTTGAGGTCAAGTCTTTCAAATGATCTCATATCTGAACCTTCATTTCATCCAACTGGTCGAATGAAATGAAGATGGGGGGGCACGCGCTCTAGTAGTTATGCTTAGGGGGCATCAAGCACAGTTTTTTCTCTGTTTCAAGCTTGTGAAAAATGAAACTACTTCGAAGCATAGTTTTTCTTTGTTTCAAGCTTTTGTAAAAAAGAAACCTATCTTGAGTCAATTTCGGTTATTTTCAAGACTCATTAAACTCATGAAAAACCCGGGATTATTTTTAGGTTAGTTATTTCAGTTTTTTGCATAATTTTCTTGTAGTTTTAGGTCAAATCTTTCAAATGATCTCGTGAGTACATTTTTATCATTTTTTCGAACTCGTTAAAATTTACGAAAAAGTGAACCTCAGAGTCATCTTTTAAGCCCTTTTTTGACTCCTAAAATATGAAAAGATTGCCGAGCGTCTCTTTTACACTCGTTAAAATGGAATTAAAAGACAGTCCCCTTATAGCCCTTTTCTGACCGTAAAAACAGGAAAAGATTGCCGGATTTTTTTCGTTTCAAATTCGATACTGGAAATAAAACGACGTGTCCTTGATTGCTTTTTACTTTTCAGGTCAAAGACACTAATCATGAAAGTACTCCTTGGTCGCAAGATCAAGCGGTTAACAGGAAAATACTAAACAATCACATAAACATTATAAATGAAACTCATACACAATATGACAAGATGCGTTAACAGGAAATAAGACACAGAATTTGTAGAATGCTTCTCTTTATTGATATCTTCGAGGGATTACAAACTCTATCCACCCTACACACACAGCTACAGGGGTTTGCGCACTTAGCTATAAACTTCTACCCTAGGCCTCTGCGCACTCAGCTGCATAGCCTCTACCTACACTAAGACCCGAAACTTAGAATTCTCTCCTTATTGCTCAAGACTCCATCTACAACTCACGACTTGTTAAAACTACTTAGTGCTTACTTACTTAGCTATTTTTATACAATCCCATGGTCTATGGACCATGGGTAGATCTTTACAGCTGAATTTTCTTTGCAAAATTATGGGCAGACAACCCTTTATGACTCATGACACCTTCGTGCTCAATGACCACAAAATGCAGAGACTTTACAATTTTATTACAAAATTCGACCCAAAACATGGGCTTTTATCCCTAAAACTATCCTTGGGGGATCCCATTCCCAACAAGCCCCCAACACAAACATCGTGACTCGCCCTTGAGTCACTCAGTAGGTGTGAAGATCTTAGCACGAAGACCTTCCAGTTTGACTCGTATGACCACAACCTTAGCAGTGCACTGTGCGGCTGCCTGCGTCGCGTCTTCAATCATCTGCTCAGCCATTGCTCCTGAACTATCGGCTTGAAGATTTTGTTGAGTTGCTTGCAGAGTCACAAGATTTTGTTCAATAAAGGCCGTCACTGTGCAAGCCTCATCCATCCAGGGCTTCAGTCATGCCTTCAGCATTGCTTCTTTGTGAAATGCTACACCCACCTATTCCTTCAGCTGCTTGGCCTCCTACAGCTTCGCCAATCTCTGTGTGAGCATGACGGTTCATGCTATGCCTTTGACTTCATCATAGCACTATTATAACTCGCATGCTTCTGTTTCTAGTTGATATACATTGGGTTCCTCTTGCAAGCTTGTCAGGACCTCGAACGACTGCTCAAAAAGTTGCGGGTAGTCTGCTACTACACTATCAACTACTGCTACTGCTTCTGTGATAGTGGTTTCCTACTGCTCCTTTAATTCTGGTGAAGTTGAAGGCTGGGCCTTCAACTATAACTCTATGATCTGCAGGTTCAATTCCAACTGAACCCTCGCCATCTCAGTACGAGCATTACGCACCCCCGTAGCCAGCTTGTAGACATGCACATCGACTGGTTCCTCCTTAGGAATGGCCAACTCTAAGACCATTCGGCATGCCTCCTCGAAAACTTGCATAATGTGCTTGTTCTGGTTGTTTTCCTTGGTCACAACGGCGATGACAGAATCTCGCTGTAGGGCCATCTACTCATTTTTGATCCACTGCTCACTAATCACCTGGAGGGCGCAGTGCTCATGGGCCCTCAGCTCTACAATCACTCCATCCTGCAAGAGGTGGAGTGCTTCTCTAGGGATCGCTACTAGATTCAACCCTACTCCCTTTAGGGCACTGACTGTGGGCTTGTCAGCTTCGTTCTCCATGGTCAGTGCTCCATCAGGAAGCACTATTGTGATGGAGGCCTTTGCACGCAACATCTTGGTAGCTTTGGAAGTGTCGACAGCAAGGCTGGTAGACACTGTGCCAACCTGTGATGCGTGGGTTTGTAGCTCCTGTAGATGTGTCTGGATAGCCCCCAAGACTAGTTGTTGTTGCTGCTCAAATTGTTGTAGGGCCTCTGCAGGGACATCCCGCACTGTGTCACCGATGTCATGCAAATCACCCTCTGTTAGCATGATTGGGTCTAGTGATGTCTTAGTAGCCTTTGATTTCTTCTTGGACCCTCCTTTCTCCTGCTCCCTTGGATGGTTGATGTAGGTAGACGTCACTTGTGGGTCCACACCATGCTATTCTATCTGCTCATCCCTATCCTCCTCTGTCTCAGATGAAGGTGACCTCGTACCTTTGTCAGAGCCTTGCTTTGTTCCACCCATGTGCTTCTTTGTCTGCTAAGTGGCATCACGCTGTGCCTGGTCCTTGTCAGCGGCCTCCTTCTTCCTTTTCTCGGCCGGCTGCATCATCTTTAGCTTGGCCTCCTCCTTCTTTCTCTGCGTAGTAGACTTGCTCCCTCCCACCTCCAAGTTTGTTGTAGAGCACCACTCTGCCGGCCATCGATCAAGTACTGCATCAATGGTGTCATCCATTGCCAGGTAAGGCAAGTCATACTATTTCTGCGTAGGGTCCTTCTGCTCCCTGATGGCCACATGGTGGAAATCTGCTTTGAACTCTGTGTAGCCCTGCATGTTGGTGTACACCGTAGGTGAAAATCGCAGTTTGTGATTAATAGCCATGTGGATGTTCATCTCCATCAACATCCGGAATATCTTGCTATCCTTGATGCACTACACATCCTTGGTCGCCCACAACGAAGTGTACTTCACTGCTTTTGGTAGGTCTGGCTCAATCAAAGGGAATTGGTTGTCCTCTGGTAGCTCCCATGCTACCAGCACAATCGACAGCAAGATCCATGTGTAGTGGAACGTCTTGCTGAGCTCCTGTGCTTCGCGATAATTTTCTAGGAACTCTCCTCAAAGATAGTTTGACTAGTTGAACTGGACTTCTTCAACACACTGGGCTGATAGTGCGACGACAGGCACCGACACCTCGTCAGCGCGACACTTCTTCATCACCTTCCCTGCTAAAATCTATGTAATCACCTTTACAACAGGGCCACAGATGCTGGATATGGCATATCTGCGCGACTTCTTTACTAGCTTAAACTTCTTTTTCATGGCCTTTGTGAGGGCCTGCTCACCACCTTTTCCACCAAATATCATGGCCAAATTTTCTCCAGTGTAAGGCAATTGCATGATCCTGTGGATCAACTTGTTAGTGATGGGGATTGGCTCCTCCAATCACAGACACCCATCATGCACCAAGCATAGAAGCTGCTTGATGATCAATACTATCATTGGGGTGCGGTTGTAGTGTAGCACCCAAAGCAGGTTGAGCAACCTTGCCTTGTCTACTCCTCTAAGCCACCTCTGCGGCTCTAATGTAGTCATTCTGGTGGTTGTGTCGATAATGCGGCACATCAGCTACTGGGTCACCAGGTGTGGGAAATTCTCATGATTAGCCAAGTCTCAATCTTCAAGTTTTAGTAGAGGAACATGCCCCAAGCACAGTCCTTCAAAGACAATTTCATGCGGAAGCAGAGGGTTTTGTAAGAGGACCTTGCTCTCATTGATGTCTTTTGGTACCTTGGTCTTGCCCTTCTGTGGAGGGACACACTCAGACAAACGAGTGATAGGTCAGCACCTTGGGTCTCAACTTCCTCCACATCTACTCCCACATCCTCATCATCCATCAGGATGTCTTCGAGTTCTTCCTCCTCTGGCTCTAAGTTGAGGGCTTTGCTCTTCTTTTGTGCGACAAGCTTCGGTGGGTTTCTTCTTGGTGATGCACACACCAATATTGCAGGTTGCTTGCCCTTTTTATCCTTCGCGGTCTCCTTGGTTGGGGTCGGCTTTGGTCTCGGCATCCTTGGTGATTTGGGGACTTCCGCTAATACTTCGGAAACCTCTGGAGCAACTACTTCTGCCTTCATCTCAATTTCCGGCACGGACTCCTCTGCTTCGGTATTTATGGCTTTCGTGGGTGTTGAGATGATGTTCTGCAAGAAATCCTATGTCTCCTTTGGCAATGTCTCAAATACTGAATTGGCTATCAGAAGTTCGTAGTGCTCGCGATTCATGTGCGCCTAAGAGCTCAACAACTTAATTCTCAAAATGCCAAGTGTTTTTCACTAGACAACCACTTGTAATTTATAGGGAATTTTGAATTCAAATCCGAACGTTCCCCCCAAATTCGGTTCATTAATGCCAAATTGGCAGTAGATTTTTAAGGATTTGCCCCATAAATTTCATCTTACATGCCAGCCGCCCTCTCCATTTGGCCACATTTCTACCGTCAAATCATGAACAGTGACCTTAATGGTCACTTTCTGGCTGACCTGCACGATTTCTTCTTGGGTAGCGCATCTCCCTTCGCACTACTGCAAACCCAGTGACACTTCCTTGCTTTGCACAATCCTCCAATCACATAGTTCCCCAACTCGGGTAGTGTAGTGTATAGTCCTGTGCCTCCTTTCGGCTGCCTCAAGCGCTAAGACTATGCTACCTTCATGTAGTCACATGGCTGGACCAATGGTGTATGGCTTCAAGCGACTTCCATTCACCTATCCATGAAAGGGATCTCCATTCAATTTGACCAGTTGTACCACTCCCCCATCAGTAATATCCTTAATGACATAGGGCCCTAACTAGTGCATTCTGAATTTCCCTGGAAATTTATGAAACTTGTTGTCATATAACAAAACCAGGTCATTTACCTTAAAGGTACGCAGCTTAATGTGCCGATCATGCCATGCTTTTTCATGCTGCTTTTGAACCTGTTGGTCAAATCCAACTAGAAATCTTTCTTCCTCAAGCTTAGCCAGCTACACGAGCCTCTCTTCCAGGGCTCTGTGATTCGTCATACCCGTGACTGTTGCTATGCGCAGACTAGGAACAATGTATTCCATGGGAATCACTGCTTCAACACCATATACAAGCCTAAAGGGTGTTTGCCCAGTTGACTTCTTGCATGTCATCCAATAGGCCCATAGGACTGTGGATATGCGTAGGTCTCAATCACTTCACTGAGTGTTGCAAACCTTGGTCAGCGCATTCTCTAGCACTTTATTGAATTCTTCCACCATCTTGTTAGCCTACGGGTGGTAAGGCATGCTCTTCTAGTGATATACCTGAAATTCCTTCGTCAGCGCGCTGATCGTCTCATTCAAAAAGTGAGTACCGCGATCACTCATCAAAATATTTGGACACTCGAATTGCATCAGTACATACTCAAAGAGGAACTTCACAGTAGCCACGCTTGTGCAATCCTTTACAGGCTGTGCCTCCACCCATCGAGTTAGATACTTCGTCACAGTGATAATGTACATTGCTCTCATCTTTCCTTGGGGTTGGATGGGTCCCACAAAATCTATCGCCCATTTATCGAAGGGTTGTAATGTCATCTGTTGATTCAAAGGCAACTCATCCCTCCGTGATGGCCTACCAGTTCTTTGACACACATCACATGATTTGCAGTACGCTTTTGAATCCTGATGGAGGGTTGGCCACCACAACCCTACACGTAGAATCTTCTGCGCAGTTGCTCTACCTGAATAATGTCCTCCCGTGGCATCCCCATGAGCGTCTGCGAGGATACTGCTCCTTTCAAACTCTGACACATACTGTCACAATATCTCATCAGACCCCATTTTATATAGATTCCTGAAAATGACAAAAAAGTCTGCCACGTGCACCACTAACTCCTTCTTTTGTTGAATGGTGCATCCTTCCAGGGTAGTTCCTGTCATTAGGAAATGTATGATATCTTCAAATTGACCATCCATGATGCGCACTACAAAGAGCTGTGCGTCAAGCAATCCCTCCAAATTAGTGGGCTCTTCCCCTATTTCGATGCGTGACAAATGGTCTGGTCCCGCATTCAATCGTCCAGGGTTCACAATAACTTCAAAATCATACTCCTAGAATAATAACAACCACGTGAAGATTCTCCCCCCCCCCCAGCATAGGCTTATTGACCAGGTATTTCAACGCAGAATGATCAATATACATCTTCAAATGGCCACCCAGCAAGTAGTGTCTAAACTTCTGGAGCACATATACCATGGCTAACCCTTTGCACCCAGTGATGGAATAGTTCTTCTCTGCCTTGGATAACCTTCTACTTGCGAACGCTATAGGAGGGTCCAAGTCTCCTCCGCCAGCTTGTGTCAGTACTGCTCCCAGCGCTATACATGACGCGTGTCAACATGTACATGAAAATCCTTCTTCCAATCTGGGAAGACTAGAATCGGCGCGGTGACCATATTTTCCTTCAATACATCCAAGCTTTTCTTACAGTCCTCATTCCAACAGAATGTGACATCCTTCTTCAACAACTTTTCCATAGGTGCGATGATCTGTGCGTAGCCTTTGATAAACTTTTTGTAATATTTGGTATGTCCTAGGGTAGCATGCAGCTATTTCACACTCCTCAGTGCTTCCAAGTTTAGTATCACTGCGATCTTCGTTGGATCTAATCCTTGTCTATAAACCACATGACCCAACAAGGTCCCAAAAGGAACACAAAATAGGGACTTCTTTAGATTGAGCATGAGTTGGTATCTTCGACAAGTATCTAGCATCAGGTGTAAATTGGCGACATGGCGTTTCATCAGTCCAAACATAGTTCAA
Organism: Pinus taeda; assembly: GCA_000404065.3. Taxonomy (NCBI): domain Eukaryota; kingdom Viridiplantae; phylum Streptophyta; class Pinopsida; order Pinales; family Pinaceae; genus Pinus; species Pinus taeda. Next base: position 9,977 of record APFE030598486.1, read on the forward strand.
TCATCAAAGTACACTTCCTGGAACTTATGAATAAATTCCTTGAATGCTGCAACGACTATGTGTGAAAAAATCGCAGGTGCATTCTTCAATCTGAAAGGAATTACAATGTACTGAAAACATCCCCACTCAATCGAGAAGGTTTTCTTGCTCCTATCTTCCAGCGTGATTTTGATCTGATGGTACCCAGAGAACCGATGAGTGAAGGAATATGCTTCCTGGACACCTACATTGTCCAACACTTCATCAATGAATGGAGTCGGGAAAGGATCATGCATACAAGCATTATTCAACTTGCTGAGATCTACGCATATCCTTATTTCATACTTCTGCTTCTTCTCCTGTACAACCATTGGGCTCACCCAATCAGATTCTTCCATAGGCTCAATGATGCCTACTGCAAGCATATTGTCTAGCTCTAATCGGACCTTCTCCTTATACTTCAGATTGAGACGTTAAGGTCTTTACTTAACCAGCTTCGTGTCGGGCTTCAACGTGATCTTCATAACACTCAGGTCCTCGATTATCCCTTTTAAATCTGAAAATTTGGTAGGGAACAAATCATGGTATTCACGGAGCAATTCAGCGAATTTATCCACCGTCGCGTTATCCCAGTAATCTTCAATATTCATGAATTTGGGCTCTGCCTCTGTACCAATATTTACTTGTTTCATTTTCAGTGGCAAGGTTATATCAGGATTCTCAAGCTATGGTCCTTCAACCTCGCGGTGACCTTCTGTTTCAGGGATGTTAACCTTTCACGGATCCTCATTTTCTTCTTCAGCTATTACGTTATAGCATTCCAGCGCGTGACTCAGTTGAGTAGCCCAATCAGGTTGAATTAGGTCCAAAGGATCCTGCGATATCCTAAAGATTGTTGCTTTTAATTCTTGTAGCGCTTCGTCGATATAGTCAAACCCATCTTCAAAGTTGAATGTCATTATAAATCCCTCGTGCAGAATATCCCGTTCACCTATACCATGGTAGAGCTCCATTTCTAAGTACCAGTTCATCGGGATGACAACTAGGGTGTGATAAAACAAGTGCACCCATTCATGTGAGGGCTTTTCTCCATTAGCTTGAGCCCATTTGGCCAAGTGTGTGCACAGATCATCTCGCCCATCATATTTGTCTGTCAGTCGTACCTTCAGCTTCCCAAAGTGTGTTCTCATCCTCATCCTACATTCACGCCAATCATCAAATCTACCCTTGTGCGTACCCCACCACCTTGCGAGCGTAGCGCGCAATACCCAGTCCAAAGCTTGGAAGCACTGCTTCTCTGGTACCTCCCTCTCAAATGCATCCATAAATATATCTACATCATTTAGGCCATTATAAGTGGGTAGATTTCTTAACTCTGATGACACACAACACAACGACTGCGTCATCATGTTACAGCTCAATGTGGTTACTTCATGTAGCCAATTCTGCCAGCGCTCTAGTTCTTCATCAGAGTTTGAGGTGAAGGAACTCTCGCGATCCCATGTAATTCATCCATCCGCTGTTGGATTCACCCAATCTTGGTCTCGTGCTGTTATCTTATAGATATAGTAGAAATCGTCATCGCTCTCATAATCGCGGATTGGATTAGTATAGCGCGGTCCTTCAACAGGATCTAGGGTACTATTATGCAGAGTGATTTCTTCTCAAATATCATCTTTCACTTCTTTAGGTTGATTACCCCGTTCATATCAGTAGCCCAATCAATTCCAAGGATCGCAGAGTAGGGGTTGCTATCATCCATGATTTCTATTACTTCAAAGTCAGCCAGCGTGCTCGTGCCTTCAATATCTACAGTTACTTCGTTCAGCCACTCCATGGGGATGACCTTATGCTGATTCACCATCCTTAGCTGAATCAGAGACCACTGCAGCGCGAGTCTCCCCATCCGTTCCCAAGTCTTATTTGGTAGGAGGTTCGCATCTGACTCCAGATCCAAAATAACCTGATCTATTTTGTACTCTCCTATCTGCATGGTTAGCCTCATCTCTCATCCTGTTCTTGTTTTATGCGTACCAATCTTTCATACCACGCATGGTTTACCCAGAGTGTTTCTGATGCATCTATTTTTATGCTCCATAATCCCTTCACAACCTTGCTATCGCGTAAAAACTTCATGTAGGTCTCTAAGAAGGTTGTAAGCATAGAAGGGTCCATCTCTTGATCAATATTATCCTTTATCCCTGAAGTGGAGGCCTCAGTGAAGCTCTTCTTTGCTTCCATGAACATTTCGAGTGCGTGCTCCAAATGAAATTCAGCCTCCTTAGTCAGAGCTTTGCAAACCCATGCGTTGTCTTTGGGATGTTTCCCCTTATCATCCCCTGTGGTAATTCCACTTCAGAGTACTATATTCACATCATTTGGAGGTTCTGAGTGGTAGTGCCCCTTTTTCACGTATCCTTGCTATCATCGTAGGACAGTCTTTCATTTCATGATCAAATAGAGTGCAATATTTGCACAACAGATGTGTTGGGTTAGTGTAATTACGAGCATAATGTCATGGTCCTCCACAATTGTAGTAGATCAGATGTCCCTAACCTCTGCTAGGTCCTCCTCCACCTCGTCCTCATCCGCGCCCATGAAAGCCTATCCACGCCATCCCCGTGTTTTGGTCACGGGGCCCCATTTTGGCCTGAACCTTGTAGGCATGCATTCTTTCCATCATCAATTCATAGCTTTTGCAATTGTGATCATCATGCCCTACCGACCTACAAAAGTTGCAGAATAGTTGTTGTGGAATTTGTACAAACTTCTACAGCTAATGACAATTATTCGTGGCATGTTTTCCTACTATATGATATATATCGCACCATAATATAGGCCTCGCGCTTGGTCCTGCTTGAGATTCTAGCCTCAAAGGCATCGATCCTCCTCCTGCCATGTAGTTCGCAAAGACCGGGCAATGGTCTTTGTCATGCCCTTGACCCTTGCATTTCAGGCACGATACCTCTTCACGCACCTCTAGTTGAACTATTCTGTCCCGCTTCAAACTTTGCATCTTAAGGCATAATTTTTTCAATTGCGCATGGATCTGCTGAACTCCTAGATTTGGATCTTGCATTAGTGTTTCATGTAGTCTCATTGCAATCTCCAAAGCCTCTGCCTGAGCTGTTATCTTTTGTTGTGACAAAACAACCCTTAGGTGTGGTAGGAGTGAAGCCACAAACCACTTGCGATGCTGTCCGTCTATCAAGTTCATATTAGCTTCACGGATCTGACACTTCAACCTCTGATCTAATTCCCAAGGTGTCTGGCCTGGCTTCATCGCGATTTCTTTGAACCCCACAATCGACTGTGCTTCAGATTTAGGCCTACTGAATTCTTTGTTCAGCATGGTCTGGATGTCTACCACTCCAGTGTTTGGGTTATCATTAGAGTACTTAATGTACCAAGTTACCACGTGATCTTGCAGAGCACTAACCAGTGTCACCTTCTTCATGTTATGATCTGTAACTCCTTGAACTTCCCATACAACTTTCACCACGAACTAGAACTGGTCCAAGTCCTCATTTCCCAAGCCTTTAAACAAAGGCAACTTCACTAAATGTGTCATACTAAACTGTGGTGGAGGTGGTGGTGGTATGGGTGAAGTTGCAGATGATGGTGGTGAAGTTCGAGGTGGTGTGGGTGGAGGTGGTAGTCACAGGAATCCTTGTCTTATTAACTGAATAATACTTTACAGAGAAAACTGCACTACCCCCTACTCATCACCTTGTGGAGGTGAAATTAATGGAATATATTCAGGACCCTTTCTGCCTTCGTTCCTGTAAGTATTTCCACTTTGCGTAGCTCTGAACATCAAGGTAGCTGCATAACCCGTTTTTCGCACAATAACATTTTAATCTAGGTATTCAAAGACTTTAAGTACTTACCTCGCGGACCGTTGAAAAAGCGTTGCTCTGCCTCGCTGTAGCTGACTGAGGTATTGACCACGAATTTAGTCACAAATCCTCCTATGATGTGATCGAGCCAATGATCAACAGTGCGGGCGATATTATCCTCAGAGGCTTCCAATCTTTGTACTAACTCCGGGGTCCAAACAATAGGACCGTCAAGTCTCCACCTTCCTTGGCTATTTGCTAGCTTTGTGATCCACTCGTATAGCTCAACCATAAAGGAACATAAAAATATATCATGTATTTTTGTATATAGGTACCTTTCCAACCATTGTTCCTTTGTCAGTCACAGACTTCTATTCTCCTGCGCTGCAAATTCATGGATCTTCATATCCAACTAGTCTCTGATCTCTTTCTGAGTTGGATTCTAGTGATACGACATCACACATCTCTTATGAAGATTCCGGTCCTGGCAACAGAACCATTTTTTGGCTTGGTGGGGCTTGACCCAGGTTCAACATTAGTTAGCCAAACAAATCCCTACACTATTGGCCCTTTCGGCATCATCCTGCGGAGTGCGGACCAAATTCTCAACCGAAGAAGTATGGGGGGTGCTGGAACCAAGTTTCTGCACCCTGAGATGGTCATGGTGTTGGTTTATTCCTTCTATTCCTACCTATGTGCATGTTGTGGAGTTCTAGGGCTTTGTCTGCCTAGCCCTTTATTCTGCTCGTTAGTACCTCCACAAAGGGGTACGATGGCCTTTGTGCAACCCTAACTTCTGGTTTAGGTACTTTTGCACTGCTAAAGCAATGTAAAGAATAGGTTTCCAAGTTATCCTTAAGTGTCTTACTTATCTTATTAAACAACCACAGTTAGCGCCGCGTAAACATATATCCTTAATTGCATTCAATTATCCAACGTAATTACATACATTCACGCATCACATAAACATTATAAATGAAACTCATACACAATATGACAAGATGCATTAACAGGAAATAAGACACAAAATTTGTACAATGCTTCTCTTTATTGATATCTTTGAGGGATTACAGACTCTATCCACCCTGCGCACATAGCTGCAGGGGCTTGCGCACTCAGTTGTGGACTTCTACCCTAGGCCTTTGTGCACTCAGCTGCAGAGCCTCTACCTACACTAAGACCCAAAACTTAGACTTCTCTCCTTATCACTCAAGACTTCATCTACAACTCATGACTCATTAAAACTACTTAGAGCTTACTTACTTAGCTCTTTTTATACAATCCCATGGTCGGTGAACCTTGGGTAGACCTTTACATCCAAATTTCCTTTACAAAATTAAGGGCAAACAACCCTTTATGACTCATGACACCTTTGCGCTCTGCGGCCACAAAATGTAGAGAATTTACAATTTTATTACAAAATTCGACCCAAAACATGGGCTTTTAGCCCCAAAACTGTCCTTGGGGGATCCTGTTCCCAATAGGTGTTATGAAACCAACTCACAAAAAGATAGAAAAGAAAGATCAACACCTTAGAAATTAGTCTATTCGAAGGGGAAACCTCCTTTACGTTACACAAATGAACAATTCTTGGATGATGCAAATGAAAATACCTCCTTTATATATATAGGAGTATAAGGGGTCATAATATAATTAGAGCTGACATAACAATAATAATATAAGGGCACAAAAATAACAATAGTGGGCTTCTATGGGGCATAATAATAACAATATGGGTACGACATGGGAACAACAATATAATAAGGGGGTTGCACTAATAAAATAAGGGGTTACACTAGTAGTATAGGGACCTAACATGACCTCTCCTTGAAAAAGTGTTGTCCTCAATGCTTGAGTAGTTATGGATGCTTATGTATAAAATTATCATCCTCCCATGTGGAATTTTCAGCGGGTAATTTCTCCCACTTGATGAGATACTTTGAAATTGATCGATTTCGTAGCTGTCAGGTTCTTGTTTCCGTGACTTCTTCAGGTTCCAATATGATTTTTCCTTCCACTTCAAGTTTTGACAATATTGTTTGAACTGGGATCTTCTCACCTATAACCTTCTTTAATCATGAAACATGGAAAACTGGGTGCACTCGGGAAGATGCAAGAAGCTCCAATTTGTATGCCTTAGTACCAATCTTTTGTAACACCTTGAACGGAACATAATACTTTGGCGATAATTTATTATCCTTCTTAGCTTGCTTGAGAGACATTTTTTTGTATGGTTAAATTCGTAGAAATACCCAGTCACCTACATGAAAACTTCTTTCGCTGTGATGTTGATCTCCCTGTTGTTTCATTCTATTCTTTGCCAAAGTGGGGTTATCCTTTAAAAGTTGGAGAACTTGTTGTTGATGCTCGATGTGATCTTTCACTACTTGAACCTTTTTCTTCTTGATATGTCCTTCTATCTTGAGAGTTTGAAGAGTGGTAATTCTTCCAATGCATTACAAGATATGGTCGGATTCATTTCTTGATGCTCGATGTGATCTTTCACTTCTTGAACCTTTTTCTTCTTGACATGTCCTTCTATCTTGAGAGTTTAAGGATTGGCAATTCTTGCGAATGCTTTACAAGATATGATCAGATTCATTTCTTCTTTCTCTGGGGTTGGTTCATGGTGTATATCCTCTTCTTTTGATGTTTCTTGATCATTTTCTTCCTCCTCTTCATAATCTATGTAAAATAATTTCTTCTCAGCACACTTATGACCTTTAGTGTGTTTGCTATCACAAATGTAACAAAGCCCTTTTTCTCTTTTTTCTTCCAATTTTTGTGGTGTAAACCTTAGAGGTTGTGGAAGGCTAGGAGAAAAAAAACTTACATATTTATAATTGTGAGTGGTAGGATCCCTTGTTTCCATAATTCTGCTTTCAATTTTTCTTGACAACCTAAATACATTCTCCAATGAATCAGGTTCCCAAAGACGAACCTCATGTTGAATGTTATCCTTTAAAGTCCCTATGAAGACATCAATGCTTTGCTTCTCTGGAATATCATTTACCCTTGTATTCAATTTTTGGAATTCCTCAATGTGTTCTGCGATTGAACCCTTTTGTTTGAGATTTATCAATTAGCTAAATAAGGTGTTTCTCTTTGTATCCTCATAATGTTCTATCATTTCCTCTGTGAAAATTGACCACGTGACAAGTGGTTTACGAGAACAAAGCCCTTTATACCATAAAAATTGATTTGGTTCTAAATACAAAGATGCAATATGTACCTTTTGTAATAGTTGTGCCTCATGTAGATCAAATTATTGCTCCATCTGTAGTATCCAATTTACCAGATCCTTGCCATCAAATTTACTCATATCACTTTTTCTTGATTTTAGGAGCTTGATCTTGAAACAACTTTAACTCTGTAATTTTAGATCTTTAAGTTCTAAAATATCGGCCTGTGATAGCCCTTTGATTCCTCTTTCTAACTTCGCAAGTCTGATCGTAATTGGATTCCTAAAGAAAGCGTTATTCCAAATCTCCTGTGATGACCTAATCATAGGCTGGTTCAATATAGAGAATTTGTATGATGTGCCACGTGTCATTGTTTTGACCCGAGGTTCTAAAAATGATAACCAACAAACTAAAGTCTGTCTGCTTTCTATCATTTTTTACGAAATTTGAATCCGATGCTCATAGAGATAGTTATGACGATTTTCCCAAGGCCATCTATTTGGAATGTAATTCAGGAGCTTGTAAAAACCCTAAATGTCTTGGACCATATCTCCGAAAACATACCGAACCAAGATATGAAATTCGGGCCCGAGCTTCACCAAAATTTCGGCTCAAATGGGGTTTAATTTTAGAATCTAAACCTTCGTAGAAAACAAATTATAGTGAAAATTCCACGATGACCTGTTTGAGATGGACTTTTGGAGCTTACAACAACCCTAACTTCCCCAAATCATCTCTCCGAAACCCTAGAACCCAAAGCTCTGATACCAAATGTTATGAAACCATAACACAAAAAGATAGAAAAAAAGATCAATGCCTTAGAAATCATCCTCTTCGAGGGGAAAACCTCCTTTACATTACACAAATGAACAATTCTTGGATGATACATGTTAGTGTCACTATTTTCATACTACCATCAGTGACAAAAACCCTCTTTTCATATTCATGTTAGGGACTCGCTCATAAATTTTTGTTATTTCACCTAGATCCTCATTAAAAAATTTACTCACTAATGGTAGCCCTAGTAAAAAACCTCACTCTCCCTCAAAAATTCATACTTGTTGGCCCACCTTCATGTCTTACTGAGCATACATCAATTATGAAATCTCATTTCATCGGGTCTTTATGTCAGTCAAGTCACCATGGAATCTACTTGCTCAAGGTTTCTATTTGGTCTCTAGGTTTCATTCTTTCAAGGTCCAATAAATCACCATCTCACTGCATAAGGTCAACAAAATATGAAAGTGAATCAAATAATATATTTTTCAGTTAAATAAAGGTTTACAAGCATGTAACCATGGTTATTGAAAGCCCCAAATTTGATCTCAAAAGGGAATTTATTCCAATTTGTAAATTTTTACTTCAAAAAAAATGTAATAATTTTTATTTTCATCTATGTAATTTTATGTCTATTATATGTAATAAGTCATTATTTCAATTGTATACTCAATTCCATTTTCCAATAGTATCCAAACAAAGGTCATCAATATTTCCAAAAGCATCATCCACCTGTCAAAAGAAAAAAGGGTCAGAAAGTCGAAAAAGCATTAGCATGAAAGTTTGAAAAGTGACATGAAACATTACAAAGTGGGTGTGCAACTCATAAATCAAACTCATTCAAGTATAAAAGCTATCAAGACATCTATGCAAACTCCATTTTCACTCCTGCACTTTCAAACCTCCTCAGTAAAAGAAGATTTTCGAATTTAAGGCGAAATTGGGCAAAATAGACCCGGAGGGCGCGTTTAGATAAGGAAGGATGCGTTTGATTGGGTCGTTGCATGTTTGCTTGGGAGGACCAAAAACATGCCAAAACGTCCTCCATTACCACCGAGATTCGAAATGTTATCACACAGTTCAGTAAATAGGTAGGTGGGAACTATATTCAGCCCTCCCCTCCATTGTTGATTTGCATAGGGTTTCATAGTCATTTGTTGTCATTTATTTCTAAACTCAAAACCCTAGTAACATATTTTCAATCTTAAATCACATTTCTTAGCATTTCGATACCACTCCTATCACTTAAAGGCTATCCACTATCACCTCCCTCATACCACACATCCCCATTCCCTCCTCATCAAATCTCTTCGCATCATTCCATATTTCCCACACCCACAATCCATTTTATCATCTCCCTAGGGTTTTGATAGCAATAACTCATGGTAGAAGAAGAGCACAAAAGTCAGAGTGAGGAAGAAAGAAAAGAGAGGAGGAAATATAAGAAAGGAGGGAGAATCATCAAACGTGAGCCAACCAACACCAAAGAACTCATGGAATTTCCCATCACTGTGGCAAGCTTTAAAAATATGGGTTGTTTTGAGTTTTGTGAGAAAGTGGAAAGGATCCAGGATCATCCTGAGTTGACCAGATTATTCATCACCAACCTCCATGACAACTAGGCAAACCTTGCTGGTTTCACCTTCACTATATCTCTTGCTATTATATCAACTGCCACTGGGATCCCAAATATTGGAGAAAAATGGTTTAAACAAGGAGAATTGGATCATTACTATTATGAGCCATATCTTAAACCAAGGTACAAGAATGAGAGAAAGAGGATTTTTCCTTTCTCTTTCCTCCTAGATAGATATGTTCCCATGATGATAATCATCATGAAGTACTTCACATGTGAGGGTAGGTTTTCTAGACATTATTCCTATCATATTCGGTTACTCATGCATTTCAAAAGAGTCAAAATGCTCAATCTACCCCACTATCTTTACTGGGACATTGACAACATGTCATTCATTGCCCGAAGAAAGGATTATGATCATCAAATGCATAACGTCTTTCACCACTCTCTCATCAAGATGATATTCCTACACCACCTTGATCAACTTAACATTGCATGGGACACTTTCATATCCAATGAGATTTTTACAGTCCCACCTATTTAGCATGGCCAAGAAGCACCTTCATCTTCTCACCAATCCACCTCAATTCCTCCACCTCAGCCCATACATCCATCTTCATTTGACGAGTCAGCCATACCATCAACTCCATCATCAACATTTCATGAGCCTATTCATTCACCTAGGAGGGATGAAGGTAGTGAGCAAGAGCATATTGATCATGGTGATAGCAACAAGCACAAAAGAGTTGGTTTAGGTACCTTGACACATACCTATTAGAGAGGGAATAGGAAAGTGTTTTCCCCACTGATTATGGGAGGGGCCTTGCCTTCTTCATCGGCAAAGCAAGTACATAAGGGTAAGGAAAAGGTTATAGAGGCAGAGATGCAGCAGGAGGAGGAAGACCTCCATGAGATAGAGCATGATTTTCAGTTAGTTGACTCATATGGGCATGACGACAGTGAAAGCATAGTTATTTTCATCAAGGAGAAGAATTCACTCATTGGAGAGCTCTAGATCAACTTGCAAAGGGCCAAAAGCATTATTTCCTAATATGAGCAGGAGAACAGGTACTTTGAGGTCAAAGATGAGTTCATGGAGATTCAGCTCAGAAAAGCAAAGAGAGAGGTTGAAAAGGCTAAGTCCTTACTTGATGAGGCATATGGACAATATGGTGAGCATTCACCGAGAAGAAGGCCAAGGACTAGAGGCGTAAAGAAAGCCTTGGAGCTAGAAAGGCAAAAGGAGGCAGAATTAGCCAATGAGCTCACCTTGAATGAGCAATTTGCCAAAATGGTAAATGAGAACTGGGAACATTGGTTCAAGAGGGTAAATGGTAATCTTGAGTGCCTCTTAGAAAATGCCAATAGGGATGTTTAGATTCACAGAAGGATGGAAAAGTACTATTCCATGAGAAACAAACTTGCAAGAGCCAAACTCAAAAGAGCCCATGCAAAAATTGAAGCCTTAATCGAGCAAGAGGAGAAAAGGAGGCTAGATATTCTTGCCAAGGAATCACTCCATGCCTCAAACATATGATCAGCTATCAGCCCACCAATTTTGACTATTTTTGAACAAATTTTGCAAGTCATGATTTTCTGTGTTTTTTGAAGTATTTTAGCACAGTGAAACAGTCAAACGCGCAACACCTTGGACACTGCGCTCTTTTTTGGGGAATCTAGTGAGAAAATGGTCATAATTTATCGATTCAGAGTGATGAGGACATGCACCTTGCGCATTTTATAAGCATTTGGCGGAAAAATGGTCAGCCAAAAGGGTAAAAAACCATCAAAAGACCACCTTTCTGCCTCCTTTTTGGTCCTGTTGTTGCTTGTCTACCAGTCTTGGGAGATTGGAATTTTGATAGGGAAAATTACCTTAAAATGTAAAAATGAAGGCATATTTGGAAATTAGACTTGAAGGGATTTCCAACAAGCTACCTTGGATAAAATTTGGACACTAGGAAGGCACCCAAAAGCAGCCTTTAACTTGAAGGGTGTTTGACACTGAAAGGGTGTGTTTGATGGTCTTCTACAATTTTCACTGTTTTACTCTAAATTGACTTTCACCTAGGGGAAATTGATGTTTTACTCATGTAATTGATCAAGATGATGTAATTATTATGTTTTTTACTGTTATCTAGGGTAAATACATTAGTTAAATGGCCTACATGGCATGTAATGAATCAATTTGCTTAAGTTATGGATGAGTCACTTTGACCACCCTATACTCCAGCTATCAGTTCAACTATTCTTGCAACTGCTCCTCCTCTCATGGATTAGACCCTTGAGACTAGGATGAGTTGTTTTGAGGCCTATATTATGTATTTTCTTAGTCATTTCATAGGTTGGAATCAGCTGGATGTTTGGCTATTGATCAGAGACACTAGTGTAATCAATATTTGTCCGAATTTAATGAATGAGTTGTAGCTATTTTGGTGGAATACCTGTGGTATGGAATTTTGACTTAGTTTCTTCTTATGTTGCATATGTTTGAATGTTTTTTACTCCCATATTTCATTTCACTTCTATGATATGTTGATTTTCAAGTTGATGAGCAGAATACATTTTATATGCTGTGTTTTGGGGAAATCTACATAGTTTGTCCAGTTTCTTTAGTTTAGAAAGAATACATGCTTGTCTTGCTCTTTCTAGCACCTCATCAGTCTTATCCATCTCACTTTTAGAACCTAAAAGTGTTTGATTTCCTACCTACCTTTCTCAATCATATGTCTGCAATCATACCCTCATTTGCCCTGACCTAGTCTTTTTGACCTAATCGTCTTCCAACAACCCCACCAAAACAAATCAAACAACCTCTACACATCATACATAGCCTAAAACCCTAATCTATCTAGCCCTCTTGGTTGTTATCATTTGGAGAGAGCCCTCTCTGGATTGGTAGGGCTAGCTACCAAGTCAAAATATTTGTCTATGGTTACCTCAGCTAGACTCTTCCTCGGCCTTGGAGATCCAGAGGAGTGATAACATACTGGTGTCATTGCCAGGGAATGAAAGATTCATTTTCCCTGGGTGTACGAAAAAGTTTAGATCTAATTGTTGATGGTGAACAATAGTTGGACACATAGGAAGGTTATACCATTCACATGGCGATTCCATTGATTGAAAGACCTAGAAAATCAACACTTCATAGTGACTCCACTGCATTAAGATCAATAACTTGAAGAACTTTCAAGATGGGATCCATTGCAAGAAGGTATGCCCCAATGAAAAGACAGCACATTCCAGGTTTCCCAAATAAAATACCTAAGGTGAATTGGCAAAGCAATTTGCCTATGTTCAAAGATGTGAAAGGTTATGATGCTGCTCTTCATCTAGTGAGATTTCACATGCATGTGCATAAATTAAATATTGATTTTCCTGAAGATTGCTTGATGAAGATATTCATGGCCACTCTAGAAGGTGAAGCCCAATCTTGGTATGAAAGTTTTATGCCTGCTTGTATTTATTTTTTAAAGGATTTTCATAGCATGTTCTTTGAAAGGTATAAAGAATCTTGTCCATCCTTAATATTAGTTCAGAACTGTTGTAAACATGTTGATAGTTTTATTGAAAATATTGAGAATGTTTATGGAGATGATAAATTCATGGACGATAAGGTCATGGAAGCCCTGTATGAAAAGCCATTTTAGCAGCATAAAGAAATCTTAAAGGATACTTGTCAAGATGCTCAGGAAAGTTCGTAGCAGGCTGAAGATCTTTGTACAATTGAAAATGATGGAATACAAGGTCTTATTTCATATCTGCTTTTCACAAAAGATGGTATGAAGGAAAATCAAATTCCAGTTTCAGATTGTGATAAGGTCAAGTTGGTTATTCAGATCTAGATTTAGATTGTGATGATGAAGAGTATGTTGTTCCGAATCCCATGAAGGAGATCTCTATTGTTGAGATCACCTTGAATGAAGAAAATGAAGTTATCAACACAAGTGTTCTCACCCCATCAGAACAAAGTCTTCAGAAGGAGGTAATCCCGTCCCTTTATGAAAAACGAGACGAGATCTTTGCTCAAGTAAGTGAAAAATATTCTTTGGATGACTCTATGGTAAATGATAGAAATTTCAGTTTTGAGTTTCAAGGACAATTTGAAGAAGCTAGTCACTTTGATACAATAACTTCCTCTTTGATTGAAGATGAAGGAATTGTGCATATTGATATTCAAAAGGAATCACATTAAATGAATCAACTTTCTGATGAAAATTTATATACTCCTTTTCTTGAAATTAATGAAGATATTCAAGATCCTTGTCAAACTTTAGGAGGGAAAGAAGACAATTACCATTTTAGAAAAAGAAAACAAAAAGTATTATCTCCTCTATCTGAAGATGACATAGATCAACTCCTGAAAAGTCGCGTTACAGCCCAAGCTAATGCAGGTTTTCTGTGTTCACATAGTCAAGAAGGTGTTAGTGAAACTTCTTCCACTTTTGAAAGTGAGGACAATATTGAAATTAGATTTATAGATCAGCTAACAAATATTGCTTTCTTTCATGAAGATGATAGCGCTGTCATGCTTGATAATTTTGAAGAATGTTTTTTGTTTAAGGATGACTTAGACTATGACTTTGAGGAGTATGTGCCTGAGAGAGACAATATGCTAGAAATCTAGTAATAATTTCCCATGCTCGAGGAATTCACAGCCAACACTCAAATAGCAGAAGGTTATACTTCCATGTGCCTTCTTCTAAATCAACAACCAACTTTTCTTTCAGATCAGAATGAAGGGAGTACTTGTATTTTTGTTGTTAGATCTCAAGACAAGGTAATGCTTCCAGATTTTCAAGATCCCTTCAATAGTCTTTTGCAAGCATTAGAGAAAATGAATGTTGATCTCAGGCATAACTTGTCTCCATTCGCTTCGTATCAGCTTAGCCCGGAGTTTCCAGTATAGCGATCCTTACCCTACGACGCTACTATAATGTTCTCACTTGAATATCTCTAAAAGATAGATGGATCATCTATATCCAATAATTCTGTTGTCCATCTACCATAGTAAAAACTCACTTCATATATATGGATGAGGGCCCTTTAACTCAGTGTAGAGTAACGCCATGGTAAGGCGTAAGTCATCGGTTCAAGTCCGATAAAGGGCTCATGTTTCCCACGAAGAAAGAAGGCTCGGGTGTCCATTTCTCATCGTATGATCCACATCTTTTCAAGATTTTGATTTGTTCGCACTACGTCAAGAGGACACAGGCAAGAAAGATAGGTTGTAGTAGGTCCTGCTAGGGCGAGGTCTGCAGGTTAGGTTTCATAGGTCTTATCCTATGGGGAAAAGGTTCCGGAGACAACCTCTGCTTCTACGTGGTGCTTTTGTTGTCCTACCCAGGTAGAGTAAGCGGAGTCTCTGAGCCTAGCTCTTGCTGGAAGTAGTGAATTAGATCTGGAGAGCAACATAGAAATGTGATATCATCTGTTAATACGTATCTATCTAAGTATCAACTTAGCAAACATAAATCTTGGTTTCAGTTTTCATTGTGAGTTGCCTACATGTACATCATTATGTCTGCTTATAGAGATGTGATCAGAATTCCAGTGAATGGTCATCTCCTTTTTTTCCTTCATTGGAAATTTCACACCACTTGAGTGAGTAGGTTATGGATCAATTAGAATAGATAAGGTGTGATGAATAAGCTCAACATTATGAGCATCCTTTTTAGTGTCAATTTCCAATAGAGTTTGCAGTTGAAGGTGTACAATTTAACTTTCTGCAAGTCTGAAGTAGAGAATCACTAGAGTTCAGAGCCCGAACTGAAGGCCACGAAGCTTCACTAATTTTCTGCCATTTTTAAAGTTCAGCTGTCAGTTAATTAGGTTAGTATTGAGTCTTTTTTCAGTCAGTTTTTAGTTTGTCACAAGTCAGTTTATGTCATTTGAGTTTTCAACATTTAGTCATGCTCATTAGTTACTGAGTTTTTGACCGTATTGGCCCACATGGTTAGGCACTTGGTCTACGGTGTTCTTGACACCTCCAAGGAGTTGTCATCCCCAATAAGGCCAATGTTAGTGTCAGTATTTGCATACTGCCATCAGTGATCAAAAATCCCCTTTTCACATTCATGTTAGGGTCTCGCTCAGAAATTTTTGTCATTTCACCTAGGTCCTCATTCAAAAATTTACTCATTGATGGTAGCCCTAGTCAAAAACCTCCCTCTCCCTAAAAAATTCATATTTGCTGGCCCACCTTCATGACTTACTAAGCATACAACAATTATGACATCTCATTTCATTAGGTCTTTATGTCAGTCAAGTCACCATGAAGTCTACTCACTCAAGGTTTCCATTAGGTCTCTAGGTTTCATTCTTTCAAGGTCCAATAGATCACCATCTCACTGCATAAGGTGAGAAAAATATGAAAGTGAAGCAAATAATATCCTTTTCAATTAAATAAAGATTTACAAGCATGTAACCATGGTTACTGAAAGCCCCAAATTTGATTTCAAAAGGGAATTTATTCCAATTTGTAAATTTTTACTTCAAAACAGATCTAATAATTTTCATTTTTATCTATGTAATTTTATGTCAATTATATGTAATAAGTCACTATTTCAGCTGTATATTTAATTCCATTTTCCAATAGTATCCAAACAAAGGTCATTAAGATTGCCAAAAGCATCATCCACCTGTCAAAAGAAAAGAGGGTCAGAAAGTAAAAAAAGCAATATTACGAAAGTTTGAAAAGTGACATGAAACATTACAAAGTGGGTGTGCAACTCATAAATCAAACTCATTCAAGTATAAAAGCTCTCAAGACATCTAGGCAAACTCCATTTGCACTCCTGTACTTTCAAACCTCCTTAGCAAAAGAAGATTTTCGAATTGAAGGTGAAATTGCACAAAACAGAGCCAGAGGGTGCGTTTAGACAAGGAAGGGCGTGTTTGCCAAAAATTTTAGTGCATTTTGAAACAAAGTTGCACTCTTGTAGCTGAAGGCTGTTAGAAAATTATATATTACAGAGAAATGGAACAAATAAAATATTGCAGAAATATAAACATAGAAAATGAATAAAACAAGAGAGACATAGATATACGTGGTTCACCCATTTTGGGCAACGTCCACGGAGAAACAACCAGTCCTTTTTATATTATCCAGAAAATTGAAGAGATACAACCTACGGAAAATTCGTTGTAACTCCCTCTTCGCTCTTAATCTCCTTTCTCTTCCTCACTCAGAATACATATCTCCATAGACGCAATACAATTCCCTCATATATAGTGAGGGGTTGCCTTCTAGGGGAAAAAACCCTAAATTAAACATAACTTCTGCCATCAAATCTTCGCCTAATGAACGACCGAGATTGACTAGAAATTACTATACTTTTACAAGGGAATTTTAACCCCCCTGGACCCCCCTTGTAGTGAATATTTTACAGGCGGCGTTGCCGCCCCATTTCGAACTGGGGTCCAATGCAGTGATACCTTTGAATATAGAAGATAATCAGGCTCCACACCCAACAAAGGGCGTGTTTGAATGGGTCATTGCACATTTTCCTAGGAGGACCAAAAACATGCCATAATGTCCTCCATCACCACCAAGTTTCGAAATTCATTATCACACACTTCAGTAAATGAGGTAGGTGGGAAATATATTCATCCCTCCCCTCCATTATTGATCTACATAAGGTTTCATAGTCATTTGTTGTCATTTCTAAGCTCAAAACCCTAGTAACATATTTCACTCTTAAATCACATTTCTTATCATTTCGATACCACTGCTATCACTATGACCTCCCTCATACCACACATCCCCATTCCCTCCTCATCAAATATCCTCACATAATTCCATATTTCCCACACCCACAGTCCATTTTATCATATCCATAGGGTTTTGACATCAATAACTCATGGTAGAAGAAGAGCACAAAATTCAGAGTGAGGAAGAAAGAAAAGAGGAAATATAAGAAAGGAGGGAGAATCATCAGACATGAGCCAACCAACACTAGAGAACTCATGGCATCTCCCATCACTGTGGCAAGCTTTAAACATATGGGTTGTTTTGAGTTTTGTGAGAAAGTGGAAAGGATCCAGCATCATCCTGAGTTGACCAGATTATTCATCACCAACCTCCATGACAACCAGGCAATCCTTGCTGGTGTCACCTTCACTATATCTCCTGCTATTATATCAGCTGCCACCGGGATCCCAAATATTGGAGAAAAATGGTTTAAGTAAGGAGAATTGGATCATTACTATTATGAGCCATATCTTAAACCAAGGTACAAGAATTAGAGAAAAAGGATTTTTCCTTTCTCTTACCTCCTAGACAAATATGTTCCCATGATGAAAATCATCATGAAGTACTTCACATGTGAGGGTAGGTTTTCTAGAATCTATTCCTATCATATTCAGTTACTCATGCATTTCACAAAAGTCAAAATGCTCAATCTACCCCACTATCTTTACCAGGACATTGACAAGATGTCATTCATTGCCCGAAGAAAGGATTATGATCATCAAATACATAGCATCTTTCACCACTCTCTCATCAAGATGATAGTCCTACACCACCTTGATCAGCTTAACATTGCATGGGACACTTTCATATCCAATGAGATTTTCACAATCCCACCTATTCAGCATGGCCAAGAAGCACCTTCATCTTCTCACCCATCCACCTCAGCCCATCATCCATATTCATCTGATGAGTCAGCCACACCATCACCTCCATCATCACCATTTCATGAGCCTATTCATTCACCTGGGAGGGATGAAGGTAGTGGGCAAGAGCATATTGATCATGACGACAACAACAAGCCCAAAAGGGTCGGTTTAGGTACCTTGGCAGATACCTATCAGAGGGGGCATAGGAAAGTGTTTTCCCCACTGATTGTGGGAGGGGCTTTGCCTTCATCATCGCAAAGTAGGTACAAAAGGGTAAGGAAAAGGTTATAGAGGCAGAGATCCAACAGGAGGAAGACCTCCATGAGATAGAGCATGATTTTCAGTTAGTTGAATCATATGGGCATGATGATAGTGAAAGCACAAATATTGTCATCAAGGAGAAGATTGCACTTATAGGAGAGCTCTAGGTCAACTTTCAAAGGGCCAAATACATTATTTCCTACTATGAGCAGGAGAACATGAAGTTTGAGGTTAAATATGAGCTCATGGAGATTCAGCTCAGAAAAGCAAAGAGAGAGGTTTGAAAAGGCTAAGGCCTTACTTGATGAGGCATATGGATAGTATGTTGAACATATTGATGAGTAGGTACCGATAAGAAGTCCAATGACTAGAGGCCTAAAGAGAGAATTGGAGCTAGAAAGGCATAAGGAGGCAGAAATAGCCAATTATCTCACCTTGAATGAGAAATTTTCCAAAATGGTAAATGAGAACTGGGAACATTGGCTCAAGAGGGTAAATGGTCATCTTAAGAGCCTCTTAGACAAGGCTAATAGGGATGTTGAGATTCAGAGAAGGATGGAAAAGTATTGTGCCATGAGAAACAAAATTGCAAGAGCCAAACCCAAAAGAGCCCATGCAATCAGCCCACCAATTTTGACCATTTATGAACAAATTTTGCAAGTCATGATTTTCTATGTTTTTTGAAGTATTTTTAGCACAGTGAATTGGTCAAACACGCATCACCTTGGGTGATGCCCTCTTTTTTGGGGAATCTAATGAGAAAATTGTTAGCATTTTAGATTCAAAGTGATGATGACATTCACCCTGTGAATTTTCTAAGCATTTGGAAGAAAACTGGTCAGCCAAAAGGGTAAAAAAACATCTATAAACCACCTTTTTGCCTCCTTTTTGGCCTAGTCACTACCTATTTACCAGTCTTGGGAGATTGGAATTTTGATAGGGAAAATGAACTCTAAATGAAATAATGAAGGCATATTTGGATAATAGACTAAAAGGGCTTTCCAACGAGCTATCTTGGAGCAAATTTGGACACCGGAAAGGCACCCAAAAGCAGCCCTGAACTTGAAGTGCGTGTTTGACACTAAAAGGGCACGTTTGACATTCTTCTACAATTTTCATTGTTTCACTCTAAATTAACTTTCACCTAGGGGAAATTGATGTTTTACTCATGTAATTGATAAAGATGATTTTTTTTTATCTAAATCATAGAGAGCCGAGGCTAGGGTTTCAGGGCGCCGACAAGATGAACAGTCAGGGATAGAATATGGCAAGAGTGGCCTTGTGTAGAGGTGTAGATGCTCTGCTCACAGATCACAACACCTTACCACATGGAATCAGAGCCAACAAGGATGTGGCACTGAGGGTTTTAGTCGAGGATTTGAAGCGCTATGGCACACTGATTTCAAAGGTCATGATGTGGAACCCCATCTTTGTCATGATGGAGCCTCAGGACGTAGAAGACCAATCGAAGATGATTGAAGGGAAGTATAGACACATGCCGGTTCTAGAAAACGGTGAGGAAAGGACTATTGGAGCTCCTCAGAAATTACACTGCGGCACTGTCATTTGCGGTAGATCGCCCAGAGTCCTCGCGTTTGTGCACAATCGATGGCTTTGGCCCGAGATCTTGGAAGGAAAAACCCCTATGGGCTATGAGAACAACTTCTCAGAGGAGCAAATAGAAGAACTGAAGGAGATCATTGCAAGGATCGATCTTCACCCAGACAGAAGCCTAATGCAATTAGAGTTGGGGTTTCTTCTGAGACCCCTAAGGCTGAAGCCCAGTTGTGAACAAGGGCGGAAAAATAGCACGAAACTGGAGAGCACAATTGGTCCCGTAGTAAAGACAAAGGTCATGAATAACCAGGGGTAGCTACTGGCACAACTCCGCTCCTTGGTCAGGGACGGTAATGGCTACATTACGTCAGTGGAGCACACGGGGTCAATGGACAAAATGGGCCATGCCCTATTTCTTCGAGTGCTCTTTGAGATGTCTTCCGTGGTGGATATGGGTGGAAAAGGGAAAATAAGTTTCTTAAAACTCATTTCTGTTGACACTTTTGTTTTAGTCGATTATTACAAAGCATTTTTGATGTGGAACACATCTAACAGAATCCTAATGACTAAAACAATGGCAAATCGAGGACTGGGTTTCAGATGAGGCTTAGAGCAAGGCCAAGGAGACAGAGGCTGAGGGGATCCTCTCCCGTTGGCAGCTAAAGAGCATTAGAGCATTAGATCATGAGTAATGAAGTTACACCTCTTTGTGAAGGTTGCTCAAGATTCCTTGAAAATTATTCGAAACCACCAAGACGCTGGAGGAGTACCCACAGACTACAAATCATTATTGAGACAGAGAAGTTGCATGACCATGCATGAACCAGAAGCACACAGAACCCCCCTTCATGGTAAATTCTAATCGCTTTAAATATTTTATTAAAACCCCCTCAGGGAAATCTACCTTAATTTGGGTCCATGCAACAAATAGTGTTATAATTCTGAAGAATATCATTGCCCATCATATCGGCTACCCAGATGGAAAACGACATCTGCTATTTGGGGGTAGAACACTACAGGATTATAAATCCATTATGGATTACAACATTATGCTAGAATCTACTATAACACTTAGTCTGAGACTGCAAGGTGGTGCAACAATAAGTAGCTCAACAAAACAAAGAGAAGGAGGTAGTGGGACAAGCACAAAAACAAAAAACAACTCAGAGCCACATTAGCAGCACAGAAATGAAGGAATATCTTTCAAGAACATCTTACAAGGGGGAAATCTCCTACAGTAGCTCCAAAGTTGGTTGGAACAGAACCCAGTCCATACATAGTGGAGAAACTGAACTATACACCAGAACTAAAAATAGATATATCAGAAACAGATGAGGTATGTAATAATTATGAAACGCAAGCCATCATTTGTCGTTTCAATGGTTTTTTGCCAAAACCTTTTGAACTATTCCATTGGATTTTGACAAAATGGACTCTACATTGTGAGATTCATCTCTGCTCCAAAGGGTTTTTCATAGTCAAATTCCAATCAACAAAGATAAGAGACATAGTGATACAGGAGGGGCCTTGGTTCTGGGGATCTTCAGGCCTCTTCATCACACCATGGTTCTCAGAATTCGATGCCAACACCATGGTTGTTTCCAGGATGCCAGTTTGGGTACGTCTACATAATCTCCCAATACACTTCTGGGACCAAAAGGTTCTTACATGTATAGGCAATACCATTGGCAAATATATTAAAATGGACACACAAAGAGTGGAGGAAATAATTTTTACATTCACACACATCTGTGTGCATGTTGATCTTAGTAAGAGGTTGTCGGATCGCATACAGCTAAAGCATAAACAATGAAGCTGGACATAGACAATAGACTATGGAAACACAACATTTGGGTGCAGAATATGTCGACAAACAGGACATCTACAAAATACGTGCGTAGAATACAAAAAAGACAGCCGAAGGAAGAAGAAAACCAGAAAACACCAAAAGGGTTTGAATTTCCCCCCACCAGATCCTGAAGAGGAGGAGGAATTTGAGGTGGAAGAGCCCATGCATCAAAAGGAAAACAATTCCTCAAAAGGAAAACAATGGAACCAAAAGGCTACATGCATCAAAAGGAAAACAATGGAACCAAAAGGCCACATGCATCAAACACCTCTGATTTTGATAAGGAAAATCACCAACGAGGCGCTAAAAATCCACTTCAAGTTGTTCCCATGATACTGTCTCAAGGGGAGTGGTGCAAGGTCGAGAAGAAAAAGGGGAGGAAAACATGGTTTCCCCCCATATTGATATATCAGTACTCCTTGTGTGGAACACATGTTTTTAGTTTTCGTTTATTTGTATATCTACATACTGACAGGCTATATCGCCTCACATATGCATATGTTATGGCATCTACAAAATGTAATTTTCAAACTTTGGAAATTATGATTTTTTCCAGGGGAAAAAAAATTGATCAAGATGATGTAATTATTATGTTTTTTACAGTTATATAGGGTAAATACATTATTTAAATGGCCTACATGGCATGTAATGAATCAATTTGCTTAAGTTAGGGATGAGTCACATTGACCACCCTATACTCCAACTATACGTTCAAACTTTCTTGCAACTGCTCCTCCTCTCATGGATCCGACCCCTGAGGCTAGGATGAGTTGTTTTGAGGCCTATATTATGTATTTTCTTAGTCATTTCACAGGTTGGAATCAGTTGGATGTTTGGCTATTGATCAGAGACACTAGTGTAATCAGTATTTGGCAGAATTTAATGAATGTGTTGCAACTATTTTGGTGGAATACCTATGGTATGGAATTTTGACTTAGTTTCTTCTTATGTTGCATATGTTTGAATGTTTTGTACTCCCATATTTCATTTCACTTCTATGATATGTTTATTTTCAAGTTGATGAGCATAATACATTTTATATGCTCTGTTTTGGGGAAATCTACATAGTTTGTCTAGTTTCTTCAGTCTTTCTAGCACCTCATCAGTCTTATCCATCTCACTTTCAGAACCTTAAAGTGTTTGAGTGGCTACCTACCTTTCTCCATCAAATTTCTGCAATCATACCCTCATTTTCTCTGACCTAGTCTTTTTGACCTAATCCTCTTCCAAGAAACCCACCGAAACAAAACAAACAACCTTTGCACATCATACCTAGCCTAAGACCCTAATCTATTGAGCCCTCTTGGTTGTGATCATTTGGAGAGAGCCCTCTCCGACTTGGTAGGGCTAGCTACTGAGTCAAAATATTGGTCTGTGGTTACCTTAGCTGGACTCTTCCTAAGCCTTGGAGATCCAGAGGAGTGATAACAATACAAATGACAATACCTACTTTCTATATATAGGAGTCTAAGGGGTCATAATATAATCAGAGCCGACATAACAATAATAATGTAAGGGCACAACAATAAAAATAATGGGCTTCTATGGGGCATAATAATAACAATATGGGTACTACATCGGCACAACAATATAATAAGGGGGTTGCACTAATAACAATAAGGGGTTACACTAGTAGTATAGGGACCTAACATGGGGTGTTTCTCAACTAACCTACCTATGACAAGGATCTCTATGCTTTGGTGCAAGATGCCAAAAAGTGGAAACAATATCTAATGGGTAACGAGACCATCATCCACATAAATCACTAGTCACTACCATACCTACAAGCCTAGAGTAACTTATAGTAGACCAAAAACTACAAGCAGATGAGATTCTTACAATAGTTTCATTTTAGTGATTAGGTACAAGAAGCTGGGAAGCATAAAAATTTTGATCGAAATGATTTCAAGACCACCCACATAAACAATTAGAGTGTTGGGAACTCGAATACACATTGATCCTTTCACCCATGATGCATATAAAGAGGCATATACAAAGGATGAGAAATTCAAGGAGTTTCATCAATTGTAGAACTAGAGTCATGCAGACAATGAAAATAACATAGTTGGCTATCATCCCTAGATTGTGTTAGTCTACAAGCCTACGTGTTCTTAAAGGTGAGTGAATGCATCTAATAAAAAAGGCTCACACCACCAAGCTTGAAGGAAATACTGGTGCAAGGAAGATAATGGTCAACTTACAAAGATATGTGTACTTTTCTAGAATGCAATAATATGTAGCTAGGTTCATTATAGGATGTATGATTTGTTGTACTAATAAGCCTAGTAATTAGAATCATGGTCTATACCACCCCTTACCTATACCTACTTGTCCTAAGGAAGTCATTTCCATGGACTTTGTGGGAGGTTTACCAACAAAAAGGAATGGAAATGACAACCTATTCATGGATGATTGATAGGTTCAACGAGGTGTGTGTTCTCATTCCCTATAAAAATAGCATAAGAGGGATAAAAGCAATAAACTTGATCTTTGAACAAGTTTGGGTGCACTTTGGGATACCAAGGAGAATTACTTAATACAAAGACATTATATTTCTTAATGCATTTTGGAACATATTGTGGAATAAAATGGACACAAAGTTGAAGAGGTCTACAACATTCCATCCATAGACAAATAGAAGTAGTTAACATGACTTTGGTGCAATTTTTTAGGTGTTACAATAAGAATCATCTAAAAACCTAGGACGAAAATATGATGTATATATAACACTCTTATAGAGTAACAATCCACACTTCTACTAGTAATTCCCTATTTGAGTCTTTCTTTGGATATTTTCCACCTTCAAATTTGGATGTTATATATGCGCAACAAGGAGGAGCGAAGGAACATCTCACAGTGGATGCTTTAAGAGAGGTTAAATTTGTTACAAAAATTAGACAGATCCACTTGCAATTATAAGAGACACTAAAGAAGTCAAAACAAAAGTACAGAGCTAGGCACTATCAACACAATTTATTCAGAGTGGGAGATAGAGCATGGTTACAGTTAAACAAGGAGAAGCTACCAATTCTGGTTAGAAAACCAATGCTTTGTGATATTGGAAAAGGTAGGAGATAATTCTTACGTACTCAATATAGCTCCATACATGCACATTTACTTAATGGTGAATGTGGAAAATCTTAAACTCTATGAGTCTTCCATGTTTGACTAGGAAGAGGAGTAGGTACTACCTTCCATAGAAAAATTAGCTCCAGATGCCCAAATATAGTTGATAGAGGATTCAATTTTGTAGAATAGGTTCAAAAATACAAGACAAGAGGAGCATGACCTTTGGTAGATTTCCTATGGAATATATTGTCCCAATTTTACAAATTGCAACATTGACATGGATGGCGGATTGTGAGACCTCGAAGGAACAACTCGTGCAGATCATGGAGTTAGAAGAAGACAACTTCGTTGCAGGATTTCACCAGAAAGTGCAAAAGGAATGCGAGAAGGCATGGCATGATCGACATATTAAGTTGCACACGTTTAAAGTAGATGATTTAGTGTTGTTATATGACAACAAGTTCACGAAACTTCCAGGAAAGTTTCAAATGCAGTGGTTGGGGCCATATGTTATTAAGGAGATCACGGATGGTGGCGCAGTCTAGCTCGCAAAGCTGAATGGGGAACCATTCCTTGGAGAAGTGAATGGAAGTAGGCTAAAACTATACACAGTGGAACCTTCCCCTGCGCAATGACTATATGGAAGCAGGACAATCTTAATAATCCTGGTGGTTGTAAGGGATTGCAGGACTATAAAATACGTTACTTGACTAAGTGAAGAACGTGGTAGGGAGGCTGTGCAATGGATGATAGGAGTGCAATAGGTGAAGTTGCACCATGGAGGATGGTTCTGCACAGATGGGTCCAAAGGTAGTCGTTGGAGTTACTATTCATGATTTGATGGCCAAAAAATAGTTAAGAGGAGCAAGTAGAAGCCATTTATCATGAAAATATTTGGAGATCTGCCACCAAAGATGCATTGATGATCAAAAATTGGGGGGAATGATTGGATTTGCATTCAAAATCTCCTATAAATTGTGCGCGTTGGTCCACCGAAGAACACTTTGCATTCTGAGAGTTGTCTGGGCGTTTTTTTGTTCAAAGCTTATGGGTCGTCAATTCCAGGAGGATTTTGTGTCAAGACCGGCATTTGTAGCCTTACCTGAGTGGAACCAGAAGGTCATTCTCCAGCAAATGACTACCACAGTCCCTATAGAAGCCGTGAGTTCTGAAGCTTCCATATCTGATGCAAAGACCCCTAAAAACTCAAGTATGGAAGCTACAACCCCTATGCCTATCGCGTCGAGGTTTCCTAAGCTGAAGCAATCTGGTGCTAAATAAAAACAAAAGAAGTTGATTTCGGTGAGACATTCACCAAGGAAGAACCCAGAGGTGTGACAGAAGGAGAAGAAATATAAACAAACAAAGAAAGTGGTTGATTTGGAGGAGGAAGAATACCGCGATGTAGAGGAATTGGATGCTGAAGAGGTCAAGCCTATCTCACAACTCCCCGCGTATATCCCTTCGTGGACAGGAAAAACCAAAGTTACCAAGGACCTAGATTCCAATTTTTTTACGATTTTGACACCCCTGTTTCTTGAATAGGTGGATTTTGAAAGCACAACACTAGTGTGCATTCCAGTGCTAAAAATGGAGGATTGGGACCTCGCGGACCATGAGAGGTTCCCACATTTGGTGACTAGAAAGTATAAGAAGAAGATATATTATGAAGAGACTGGGGTTGCGCAGTTGGAACCCATAAAGTGGGCCAGAGGTGTTGAGCAGGCGGGGTTGTTGCACATGCTCTGCGTGTCACATTTTCATAGATCAACTATTAACACGGTGTGTGTGTCCTAGCTCCTCGCTCTAGTGCAAAATGGGTGCCTTTGGCTTGGGGAGCCCATCCTGATTATAAACATGTTAATTCATTGGATCACAAAGATTCCCTACGAAGGGGTGGACTCGGCCAAGGATTTTGGAGGGAAAAGTGGTGAGAAATAGTTAGCATACAAGATGAAGGCTGAATATGGGCTTGTTAAGAAGTCGCACAAATATTCTATCCACTCTATTCAAAACTAGGTGGTACAGTTCGCCGCCCAAATTTTTGCAGGAAAAATCATGAGGAAATGTCATGGGGACAAATTTCCGATGCCAGTGGTATCACTAGCTGCCCAATGCACGAAGGGAGTTCAATACAATTGGGTGAAGTATTTGTGCAAGGAGTTCCTCGTGAATTGCCGTGAATCTCAGGAAGAGAGCAAGCCCTTTCACTATGTGTGGTTGTTACTGTCTATTATTTTAGTAGCTTGGAGATTGCCTAAGGACAGTTAGTTTCCCCTGCAACCAGAAGATTTACCTGAGGAAGTGAGGTTCGCTTCGCTCTGGGAAACAAAGGATCTGGAAAGGATCAAGGAGTCGAATTTTTTTTGGATCTTGATGGAGATGGACCTTCAAATGGTTATCAGTCAGAGGCCAAGGTTGTCCCCAACCTTGTTCGAGCGATTTACGGCCTTTGCGGAGTTCAAGACCGATTTCCACAATGTTTCAATCAGGGTGCGAAAGGACCCAAAGCACCTATGTCATAAGCTGCCATATTTGGTATCTGATGTTGAGCCTTGCAATAGGTATGTATTTACTCTTGACTATTATCTTTTTCCTCCTTTCTTATACATCTTATGCCATGATATAATAAAAAATTGATAGAATTTTGATAAGGAATGAATAAAACTGCTCTTGATACAATTTCATTGACCAAACTAACTCTCATTACCTTTTATGTGAAAAACAACAGAAGGAACAACTGTTGTTCCCAAGTCGAAATGACAAAAGATAATCAAGGAAAATGAGATGCGTCAGGTGCGGTCGAACGAAGGAATGAGTCAAGAAGATCAGCGCGAGATAGAAGAATTGTCTGAAGATAAAATTTATTTGTGAATCCCTCAGGATCTCTTAATTCCGAGGGATCACATTTATCTTTTCCTTTAGACTATAAAAAAGAAGACTAAAGAGGGATCTCTCTTCTTTTACTTAGATTGTAATTTTAATTTACAGAAGGGTGATTATGAGGAACAAGATCGTGTTGTAATGATAAGTGACTTTGATGATTAATATACAACTTGCGTTGTTGTTCATTCGGATTTTCTAAAATTGTTAAGAAGTGTTTGCTGGTGGCTAGGGCCCAATCTTTGGTGCAACTTATTGTTGTTCCTTGTTTTATGCATTTTCCATTTCCTACAAGTTATCCTAATTTATAGCTTTTCAGTTGATGTATTTTCGTTGAATCGGATGTCTGGTACTAATTTCATTAATGCACAGTCATAGTTGGTTTTATTTAAATTCATGTCGTGGATTGAATTAGTTATCAGTTAAGGAATCACTTCGGGTTAATTACAGAATAGAGTAGGATTGATTAAATACTTTCCTTCTATCCAATAGTTTAATTCCAGCTGAAAGAGCTCAGTTAATACTACAGTGCTCTCGGTTTATTGTCATTTGAATTTGATTGATTAAGATTGAATTACGATATTGTTTGAGAAAGAGTCATGATGCTTAGATGAGTTATTTACTTTAGAGTTACAAGTTTGAAATTTATGATTGCATCCGTTTACTCTTGTATTGAATTTCATAGCTTAGCTTAAAGCATTACTCTCTGGATTTATAGCTTGCACATATTGTATACACTCTTGGAATAAAAATACTTACCCAGGTTGATAATTAATGTGAGGAAATTAGGATTTTTAAAAAACACCTTTTAGCACCCAACATTTTGGCGTTGTTTCCGGGGAGATTGTTGCCATTTTACAAAGAGTGATGTCTATCTACTGAGAGAGAATTGGGTATTAAAAATGAGAGGTAAGAACCTGCGTACCGAGCGAGTAAAATGCTCGCTCCTCCACCCGCTTTCTAGCAGAATTGCGTAGGAATTTAAGATAGAAATGAACATTTGTATTTTTGTATGAATGACTAAGAAGAAAAGACCAGAAAAATTCCTCCCCCCAAACCTGAAAAATCCAAGGGATTGGTGACCCTTGGATGATCAACCTTCATTGACAAAATCATAAAAAAAGTTGAGTCTCAGTCGTTAGGAGGACCTCGAACTATTGCTATCAGACACCCTATTGTTTACCTTCAGGCCACATGATCACCATCTGTAGCTAACATTGAGATTCATAGTAAGATTGAAGGGTCTGAACAGAATTTTCAAGATATTGAAAATTCACAACCACGCCCTTCACAAGAAGGGAATTCTTGCAACCTCCGTGAAGGAGAAGGAGAAACAGTTAATCCTGAAATTAAATCATCATAACCTAGATCTCCTAAAGTAGTGATTGAATAGAGGACACCCAGTGTTCTGGATCGAGGTAGCGTTGTTAAAATCATTCCATCCTCTTCTGGACATCCTAGGAACAACTCTCCAGCTCCAGAGATCCCTGAAGAATATTGGTATATTTTTGACCAAATTTCCAATAATCAGCGATAGCCCTAGACATCTATGTTACAATACCCTATTGTAGACACAACTGTCAATGCCCCCATGAAAGCTATTCCATTACAGAATATTCCTACCTTTCATGGGTTAACTTCAGAAGACCCTCATGCATTCCTTTTCGAATTCAATGTCCTATGTAGGGGTTATGATTACACCACTAACCCCTAGAAGCTGAAACTGTTCCCCTCTACTCTGAAGGGAGTAACCCTACATTGGTTTATGGGACTTGGTGGAGGTATCATCAGTTATTCGGAAAAGATGAAAAAATCCTTCCTTGAAAAATACCAAGATTATTGCTGAACTAGAGAAGTAAAAGATGAAATATTTCAAATGGTAGCTAAGCCTAACGAGACTCTGGAAGAAAATGTGGAGTGTTTCCAATATAATATGCAA
The DNA here is from genome assembly GCA_000404065.3 of Pinus taeda. Classification (NCBI taxonomy): domain Eukaryota; kingdom Viridiplantae; phylum Streptophyta; class Pinopsida; order Pinales; family Pinaceae; genus Pinus; species Pinus taeda. The sequence continues at coordinate 39,507 of APFE030598486.1, forward strand.
AGATCTCCTTATGAAAATTTGCCTGATAATGTTCTAAAAACCACAATGATTAAAGGTATGAAAGACCAACGGGTAGAAACACTGAATATAATGGGTAAGGGTGATATTTATCAAGAAGATTATGACAATATTATAGACTTGTGCATCAAGTGCTCTAGGGTCAGTATAATGTTGAAGCCAGCCGGAAGCGATGCAATCACCAGAGGCAGCAAAGCCTCAGGAGGAAGCATTAAAAGAGTTGAAATCAACAATCTATTGGAGTATTTCAAGACTGATATCCTGGGGACCCTGACGACACAATTGGGTATCATGCAAGCTAAACGAAAGTAGGCCGAAGCAGAACAGAACCTAGCTATTTTCTGTCCTCGTTGCAAAAAAACACAGTCATAAATAATGTCCTCTATCTATGATACAAGCATGTGCCATATGTACCAAGGAGCATGCCACAGAAAGTTTCCCATCGCTTCCAGGATTAAAAGCAGTCTTCAAGGAAGTGGAAGAAGAAGTGGAACTAGTATATCTACTGAACCAACATCGTCAATCGGAAGCACGTCAGATAGGTATGCCTACCGATCCATCTTCATTCTTTCCTCCCTCGCAATATAATTCTTAGCAATATTCAGGGGAAGCATGGCAGAACCAACCACCTTTTTCTACTTGGCCACCTCAAACATTTTCTATCCCACCATGGCCCAACCAGCCAAATCCAAACAATAATTGGTCAAATCCCTCTTACCCTCCACCATTCTGGCAGAACAATCCCTATCCATCCCAATGGTCGCCTTCCACCTCACAAAATTAGACCTGGTAATCAAACTAGTAAAGATCAACGATCCAGCCGATGGAGACAATTCCTCTGTCTCAACCTACTTTACTAGCACCTTATACGTTGTAGCAAAATCCTCAATCTAATATATGACCACAACTCCTAGCCCAACCCAACCCGAATCCCAACAAAATACCAATCCAGTCAGTACAAATCATTGAAGGTATGGAACCTGAAGTAGAGTTGAGATAGTGTAATGAACTCAATTTAAGATCTGGATGCATAATTGCTCCATACGAGGATAAAAATCTGCAACCTGAAAAACCACACCCAAATAAGCCTTTGACAGTAAATGATCAACAAGGGGAAGATACAGTCAAGCAGAAAACTCCCGCACAGATCATAACTACTTCCTAACCATTCCCAGAAAGACTGATGATACCACGCCCAATTGAACATCCCGACTTTGATCTTCTGGGTGAACTCAAGAATATCTGTATAAAAATACCCCTCCTCTAGGCTATTTAAGACATTCCAATATATGCCAAAACTATTAAAGAATTGTGTATAAAGAAGTCTGTGAGGCAAACAAAAATAACCCCAACTGTCCATTTTGTTGGAACTTTGTCTAATATATTACTAGGCAAAGAGACACCCGTAAAATATGAAGACCTGGGAAACCCCATTGTCACAGTACAGATAAATGGTTGCTCTTTTTGCAATGCTTTAGTTGATTTAGGGGCAGCAATTAACATTCTCACAACAACAACTTGCGAAATACTTGGCATCACAACCTTGGAACCAACAACTAACTTGCTAGAACTTGTTGACCGCTCAATCATTAGGCCAGAAGGAACATTACTAGATGTGATGGTTTCTGTAGACACTTGGGAATATCCGGCAGATTTTTTTATTATTAACCCTAGGAACCGGCTAGATGGACATCCTTTAATTTTAGGAAGGCCTTGGTTAGCAACCATTGATGCTTATATCAGCTACCAGATAGGTAGTATGACCATAACCAGAGGGAATGATGTGAAGTATCTAGCCTTATACCGTCTTTCTCAACCAAGCCTAACCATTGTAAAAACTAGGAAGAAACCTGTAACATATTTAACAAAAAATATTCGGTCACCATTGACTTTGGTAGATGCCCTTGAATTTAAAAACCAAATAGAAGATGATGTCATTAATAATTTTATCAATCATCCTGCTATAGTATCTAGTTTGAAATGTCACATGATTAAAGCAATCCTTGACAATGAAATTGAAGAAGATTCCTTGAGAGATGTTAATGACCAACCAATACCAACAACCACTGTCTATAATAGCAAACCTATTGAAATCAAACCAGGGAAGATCTTGAATATTAATAGTAATCTGAGTGATGACCAACAATAGAAACTTATTCAAGTCCTTAGGAAATATAAAGGAGCTTTTTCTTGGGATTACCCAGACATGGAAGGGATTGACCCTCAACTATGTATGCACCACAATTACACTAAAAAAGATGCAAGACCCATTTGACAACCTCAACGTAGATTAAATCCTCACCTAAAGGATATTGCTAAAGAAGAACTTCAAAAACTATTAGATGTGAATTTTATCTATCCTATATCTGACAATAAATGGGTTTCTCCATTAGTAGTGGTCCCCAAAAAGAATGGGAAGTGGCGAATATGCATTGACTACAGAGAACTCAACAAAGCAACACAAAAATACCATTTTCCCCTTCCATTCATCGATCCAGTCCTAGATACAATGGGAGGGAAGAAATTATTCTCTTTCCTGGATGGCTTTAGTGGCTACAACCAAATTCAGATTGCCCCTGAAGACTAGGATAAAACTACTTTTACCTGCTCGTGGGGAACATTTGCTTACAAGGTATTACCATTTGGATTGTGCAACACACCTACCACATTCCAAAGAGCCATACTCAGTAATTTTGTAGACTTGATAAATGAAGGATTAGAGGTATACATGGACGATTTCACACCCTATGGAGATGACTTTGAACAGACATTGGAGAAAGTCCTGGAATGGTGTATTGCTACTAGGTTATGCTTAAGCCATAAGAAGTGCCATATAATGATGACAGAGGGCCTGGTCCTGGGTCATTTCATTTCAGCAATTGGAATTCAGGTAGATCCAGCAAAGATACAGGTAATCCTCTTATTAGCTACTCCCTGCACTCAAACAAAGGTACGTAGTTTTCTGGGATTTGCAAGATATTATTGTAGATTTATAAAGAACTTCTCATAGATTGATGCATCGTTATATGCCCTAATAGGAAATGTTGATTTTATATGGACTGGAAAATGTGACATTGCCTTTATAGAGTTGAAACGACTACTATCAACAACATCAGTATTACGAGGCCCAAATTGGGATATACCATTCCAGAATTCATCAGACGTGTCAAATTCAACTGTTGAAGCAGTTCTTGGCCAAGAAGATGACAAGAAACCCTACGCTATATATTACATTAGCAAAAACTTAACTCCTACTGAGTTGAACTATACAGTAACAGAGAAAGAGTTTTTTGCTGTTATTTATGCTATTAACAAATTTAGACACTATATAACTAGATACCCTGTAGTTTTGTATACTAATCACTCTATTATTAAATATTTAGCTAATAAACCCATCACGAATGGAAGAGTGACAAGTTGGTTACTACTTTTGCAGGAATTTGACATAACTATAAAGGATCGACTGGGGAGGGAAAACCTTGTGGCAGATTTCCTCTCCGAGTACCAAGAACAGATGATGCAATGGCGGTAGAAGACTAGTTCCCAGATGAACACCTGTTTGTTGTGGCCATAAAAACACCATGGTATGCAGATGTGGTGAATTATTTAGAAGTAGGAAAACTACCCAAACATCTAACACCCAGAGAAAGGAAATTAATAGTCCAGCGCAACACTCGGTTCTCCTAGATCGAAGGATACCTTTTTCACACAAGGGCCGATATGCACATCCGCAGGTGTATCAGGGAAGACGAAATTTATGATATCTTAAAAGCCTACCACGATGGAACTTGCAGTGGAAATTTTGCAGACCGCATAACTGGACATAAAATTTTTGAAATGGGCTACTACTGGCCCATGATTTTAAAGGATGCTAAGCAATTTGTCTAGGCATGCGATAGTTGCCAAAGGAGGGGCCACCCTGGCCAATCTGATGAGATGCCCCTGCATCCACAACTAGTGATAGAACCCTTTAAGTGATGGGCGTTAGATTTAGGTGGGCCGATTAACCCATTGTCCAATCAGAAATCGTACATATTGGTTGCAATAGAATACGTGACTAAATGGGTGGAGGTAGTAGCATTACCAAGAGCGATAGAGGAAACAATGATTAATTTTCTTTTCAAAATTTTTGTGCGATATGGCTTACCCAGAGAAGTAATTATTGATGGGGGGCCACAATTTGTAGGCCACAAGATTGCTGCTACACTGAAGAATCATCACATTATTCACAGAATTACCTCTCCATATCACTCACAGGTGAACGGGCAGGTGGAGAGTACCAACAAAGTAATTGAAGCTATTCTAATGAAGACAGTCTCATCGCATAGATGGGTCTGGGTGACTTGACTGCCAGAGGCCTTGTGGGCATATCGCATGATTTGGAGGAACACAACGAGATGCTCTCCATATCAGCTAGTATTTGGTAAGGAACCCATTTTCCCCATAGAATTTGAGATATAGACACTAAGGATAGCTCAGGAAGTGGGACTAGATTTAACTGAAGCCCAGATTAACAGACTACAATAAATAAATGAATTAGATGAAATTCGACTATTGGCTCTACAACATATTGCACTCATTCAACAACAAAGAGCCAAGTGGCACAATTCCCTGATTAAGAAGAAGACATTTCATGAGGGCGACTAGGCTCTTCTTTACGATTCCAGGTTTCAAGACTTCCCTGGTAAACTGCAGACTAGATGGTTAGGCCCCTATGAAATAAAGGAAGTGCATGACAATGGCACTCTTGCATTGGCCACCATTGATGGGTCTGGTTTTTCCTTCAATGCAAATGGGCATCGGGTATTCCTCTACCAAAAACCACTTATAAGAGAATCCTTTTACCAACAGATATGCGAAGACTCCACCATGCAAATCCTAGATGCAGAAGGAAATCCTTCAGCAGCTTCATTATTGTAAAAAATTATTCCTTTTTGTGAACACTGTAAATATGATTGTTGATCTGATTTTCTGTTTTTTTTTTTTTTGTTTTTTGTTGTTCCCACATCAGAAAATCACGTTTGAGTTTTGTTGTTCCCTCTTCGGAACAATGCTTTTGATTTTTGTTGTTCCCACTTTGTAACAACACTTTTGATTTTTGTTGAAAACTCTTCGGAACAACACTTTTGATTTTTGTTGTTCCCACTTTGGAACAAAACTTTTGATTTTTTTTATCCCACTTTTGAACAACACTTTTGATTGTTGTTGTTCCCTCTTTGGAACAACACATTTTATTTTTGTTGTTCCCTTTTCGGAACAACACGCTTGATTTTTGTTGTTCCCTCTTCAGAACAACACTTTTAATTTTTGTTGTTCCCACTTCAGAACAACACTTTTGATTGTTGTTGTTCCCTCTTCGGAACAACACTTTTGATTTTTGTTGTTCCCTCTTCAGAACAACACTTTTGGTTTTGTTGTTCCCACTTCGGAACAACACTTTTGGTTTTGTTGTTCCCTTTTTGGAACAACACTTTTGATTTTTGTTGTTCCCTCTTCGAAACAACACTTTTGATTTTTGTTTTTCCCACTTCGGAAAAACACTTTTGCTTTTTGTTGTTCCCTCTTCGAAACATCACGTTTGATTTTTTTTGTTCCCTCTTTGGAACAACACGTTTGATTTTTGGTGTTCCCACTTCGGAACAACACTTTTGATTTTTGTCGTTCCCTCTTCGGAACAACACTTTTTATTTTTTTGTTCTCTCTTCAGAACAACACTTCCAATTTTTGTTGTTCCCACTTCAGAACAACACTTTTGGTTTTGTTGTTCCCACTTCGGAACACCACTTTTTGTTTTTGTTGTTCCCACTTCGAAACAACACTTTTTGCGTATTTGGTGTTCCAACTTTGGAACAACACTCTGTTGTTTATTGTTCAAATACTACCTTTTTTTTAGAATTTATTGTTGTTCCTTCTTTGGAACAACATTTTTGCATCTTGAAGTCATGTGTTTAAAAAAAAACAACAACACCCTTTTCCCTTGCATTTTTGTGATGTTGAACAACACTTCTAGGAGTATTCCTATCTCATCTCAAACCCATTTTTCTGATTCCCTTTCATGACATGAAGTACAATAATTTATGGTGGGTGCTAGTATTACTTTTATCAACCCGTTAGTTCGTAACAAACTTGGAAGCGTCAGTGTTATATGCACAAGTACTAGTTCTCACTGCAGGTTGTCACTTGGTCAACCAGCGCGAGATCACTAGGAGCTCAAGCCAAATTCTATAGATTTCAAAAGAATCTCTATGTCTGATGAAAGGAAATAAATAATACTCTACAGATACTATTCTAACTACAGAAAGGAGAAAGACTGGAATGTGAAGCAAAACCTAGTAAACCCTAAACCCTAATTAACAAGCTAATTCTACTTTTGCCAAAAACACTATGAAAACCATGAAAGAAATTCCATTATCTACTCAAGGAAGTAAACAACATCTAACCATGCTATTTCTAGAAGTAAATAAGCAAAAAACATATTTTTGGATTTTTATGTGTTTTTATGTGAATTTAACATGCATCTAATTTATTGTGTGAGTGTGGCAACAAACAGGTGGCATTAGAGGGTGGTTTTGGAGCTTGGGGGGGTGTAGGATGGTGTGGATGGGTCCTAGGAGGTCTTAGGTGGCCTTCTGGAGGCTTTTCCCACACCCGGCCTTGAAAAGAAAGCCTACAGGAAAAACTACAGGAGGACACAGGAAAACTATAGGAGGAAAACAGGGAAACTACAGGAGGCCTACAAGAGGAGGCCTAGAGCAATTTTCGTTGTTTTGAGGGTGTGAGAGTGGATGGAAAAGGTGGATGAAGGTTGGAATGAGGTGTTAAGGAGCCTAAGGTCTACCATGAATCACCAGGAGAGAGAAATAAGATTGGGTTTTCTCAAGGAGAGAGGAAGAAGTTCTATGAAAATGAAGGAAACTAGGGCATAATTGAGGTGAGATTTGGGAGACCTATAGGGCATGGATCAGATGGATGGTGTGATTGCGAGTAAGTTGGCCTATTGCTGGAAGAGATCTGCTACATAGAAACTAACAGTCAACCAAGAAAATCAAGCAACCAATGAAATGAGTGCATCCTAGGAAAAACAGAGTTTTGCATTAAAATGGCTTAAACTATGATGTATAGAAGGAAATGTTGGGAAATGCTGTACAAAAGGAAAGCGTGCAAAAGGAATATTGCAAATCAGGAAGTGATCATGATAAATAAGATCTAAAGCAAAGAAAAATTGGACTATCAACCTACTAGAGAGCTGCAAACACTAGAAGTCCTAGGAATGAGGAAAATCTGTGTTTTTGGGGCAGCAAGAGAGTCTTTGCCTCAAATCATGGTCCCAGAAGGAGGAAGAGAGGCCAAGGCACTGTTGCTATCCTTTTTAATCTTCTTTGATCACTGCTTAACCTACTACACAAAACACTAATGGAAGAAAGCTACTAAATCATTAAAAGAAACATCTTCTTAACCATAAGAGAAATACATCTAACAACAAACTAATCTACAAATTGAAGTAAAGCATAAAAATACAAGTAAAGAGAAGCTTGGCTACTTGGATTGGGCCCTAACCCAAGAGCTTCAGCCCTCTAAGGTAACTCAGTGCTAGCTCAAAAAGGATTCTATCTTCATTATAAAAAAATAACAATATTACATCAAACTCTCACAAAATAGTAAACTCGAAATTTGAGTAGAGTTTACACAAGCAAAAAAAAGTCGACCCTAGTGAGGCCCTAAATGTAGGTTATAACCCTGTACAGAAATTACCTACATATGAATTCAGAAAAACATAAAATAAACAAAGCGAGAGCTACACAAAGATTTCCCCCTAGATCCCAAAACCGGGACTACGAGCTTGATTTTTCATTATGTTCCTTTCAATGTTATAATACATATTTATATATGCTGAAGCATCCAATACCATGGACTGAAAACCATTGCGTCTTAAACCATGCTCAAAACCATAGATGGGTCTACCTAACCTAACATAGGTTCCAAAACCAAAATTTTCTGGGGTGCTGCCCTGAACCCCATAGAGTGGGGCTACCTGCACACCTCAAACCCCCTGTGACCCCCCCGCTACGCAATTGGCACAACGAAGGGAGGGGGGGCTCCGCCCCCTTTCTAACCCCCCCGATTAACTACGTGGGCTAGTCGTGGAAAGAATATAACACAACCTAACATTCTCCCACTTCTTGTTTTCTTTCCACAGGGGGCCACAAGAGCTTAGTCATTTATTCAGCCCTGCAATGCCCATTGCTTCTCTACACCAAGAGAACTTCTCAGAGCTCACATATTTTGTCAATGCATGTGCAGTATTCTTCAAGGTGTCCACCTTTACCAAAAAAACCTTTTTGTCTTCTATCATATCCATCACAAAGTGATACTGAACATCAATTTGCTTTGTCTTTGAATGATATGTAGGGTTCTTTGCCAAGAAAATTGCACTTTGGTTGTCACAGTCTATCCTTATAGCTCCCTGTACTAACCCCATACTTGAACACAATCTCTGCATCCAAACTGCTTCCTTGCTTGCATGAGTGGTTGCCATGTATTCTGTCTCTGTAGTTGATAGTGCCATTACAGATTGTTTCTTACTCATCCAACTGACTACACCTCCAAATAGGTTAAACACATACCCACTTGTAGATATTCTCTGATCCAGATCTCTAGCCCAATATGCATCAACAAAGCCACGCATATCCAACACTCTGTCCAATCCTGGTCTTCCTTGGTAGCACAAACCATAATCGCTAGTGCCACACAAATACCTGAAAACCCGCTTCACTGCTGTCCAATGCTCCTTTACTGGTTTTGACATAAACCTGCTCAATACTCCCACTGTATGTGCAATGTTTGGTCTAGTACAGACCATTGCATACATCAGGCTACCGACTGCAATTGCATATGGAACATGAGACATGTCCTCTTCTTCTTCTTGTGTCTTGGGACACTGTTCAGTAGATAACTTTACACCTACAAGAATAGGAACCTTCACCGGTTTACTATCCTGCATATTAAATCTCTGCAATATTGTCTTGACATACTTCATTTGGTTTAACCAGAGCTTCCTTTTTGCCTGATCTCTTTTAATTTCCATGCCCAAAATATAGTTTGCAGTACCAATATCTTTCATGTCGAATTTGGAGGACAATTGGGTCTTCAAATCCTGGATAATTTCTGTCACTTCCAACCAGCAACATGTCATCCACATACAAGACCAAATAAATAACACTGTCACCAATTAATTTAAAATACACACAGTGATCTGCTTTTCTTCTGTTGAAGCCAAGTCCCCGTATAAATGTATCAAATTTCTGATACCACATCCTTGGTGACTGTTTTAACCCAAACATAGACTTCTTTAACTTGCATACCGGTTCTTTCTTACCCTTCACTGCAAAGCCTTCAAGTTGCTTCATGTAGATTTCCTCTTCCAGATCCCCATGAAGAAATGTTGTCTTCACATCCCTCTGTACTACCTCAAAATCAAAAGTAGTAGCAACAGATAAAAGTAATCTAATAGAAGTTACCTTGGCAACAGGAGAAAAAAATATCACCAAAATCAATTCCCAACACCTAGGAATAACCTTTTGCTACCAACTGAGCTTTGTATTTCTCCACCTTTCCTACTGCATTTATCTTCTTCTTGAACACCCATTTGCTACCAATGAGTTTCCTTCCAACCGACAACTCACCAGATCCCAAGCCTCATTTTTGTGCAAAGATGCCATTTCATCAACCATGGCCTCTTTCCAGAGTTTTCCATCCTCTGAATCTACTGCTTCCTTCACATTTCTGGGATCATCATCAGTAATAGATAAAGCAAAATTTGAACAGAAAACAGATGGACTATACCTTTCTGGCTACCTTCTTTCTCGAACTGATCTTCTCACACCCGAAGTTTGTGGCTCTTCATTTTCTGATTCCTCCTTTGCTGTAGAGTCTGATTCTTCCTCCTTTAGCTCAAAATCTATCTTCTCAGATTCCCTTGGCTGGACTTCATGTTTAATAACATCTTTCACCTCTCTGAACACCACATCTTGGCTGTACACAACCTTCCTTATTATTGGGTTCCAGAGCTTATAACCCTTTAAACCATCCTTATACCCAATAAAGATGAACTTTTTAGATTTACTATCCAACTTCGTTCATTTCTCCTTTGGAACATGTACATATGCATCACATCCAAATACCCTCAGATGTGAAAGAGAGGGTTTTTTACTAGTCCATACCTCTTGTGGAGTTTTATTCTCCAACGCTGATGAAGGTGATCTGTTGACCAGGTAACATGTTGCCTCCACTGCCTCTGCCCAGAATTCCTGTCCTAACCCAACACCACTGAGAATGCTTCTTGCTCTTTCCATCAACAACTTGTTCATTTTCTCTACAACTCCATTTTGTTGAGGTGTATATGGAGTAGTCTTCTATCATGCTATACCATACTTCTTACAAAATTCTTCAAATTCCTTACTGCAAAACTCTCCACTGTTATCTGTCCTCAACACCTTTATCTTCTTCTCTGTCTGGTTTTCCACCCGAGCCTTTAATTATTTAAACCTGTCAAAGACTTCAGATTTCTTCTTAAGGAAATATATCCATGTATTCCTTGAGAAGTTATCTATAAATGGTACATAGTACACAAACTTACCCAGTGATGGAACCTTCACAAGTCCAAACACATCACTATGCACAAGCTCTAATATATGTTTCACCCTCTTACTACTAGAGGGAAAACTCACCCGATTCTGCTTCCCATATACACAATTTTCATAGAAATCAAAATCCAGAGAGCTATGACTCATACCTTCTACCATACCTTTACGATGAAGTATTTAAAGGCCCTTCTCTCCAATATGTCCAAGTCTTTGATTCCACAGCATGGTCTTCTCTCCAGAGACCACTAGATTTCTTGCTCCAGTTTTAGGAACCATTGAACTATTGCACCCATCAACAACTGTGCTACCTTGCAGCTTGTACAAATTTCCAACCTAAACTCCCCGCATCAATACCAGTGCTCCCTGAACCATCTTGCAGGTATCCTTCTCGAACACTGATTTTACACCTACATCATCCAACTTGCTTACAAAAATCAGATTTCTGGGCAATGCAGGAATATGCAAAACACCGGGAAGTGTTCTAGCCCTTCCACCTTGCAACTTCAACTTTACTTTTCCGAGACCAATGATTCGAGCCTTCCTATCATCCCCGAAGAAGACATCACCACCATCATATTTCTCATACTCACAGAACCACTCTCTATGGGGAGTGAAGTGAAAGGATGCACCTAAGTCAATCAACCATGCCTCATGATCTACATGTGTACTTGAAGAAGCCAAGTACACATCCCCACCTTCATCTGAGGTGGTTTTTTCCTCTGCAGAAGGAGCATCATCAGATCCCTTTCCTTTATCTGGAGCTTTAATTTACAGTCCCTTTTGTAGTGCCCTTCCTTTCTGGATTTCCAGCATACCACCTTTATAGGTTTTCATAGAGATTTAGATCTCCCACTTGATGACTTATTTTTGTTTATGTTTTGGGATCATCCTTGTACAGACAAGGCATCGCCATTCCGGCTTTCCATATTTTTTCGTCTCATCTCCTCCGTCAGCAAGGATGAGACTATTTCATCAAATTACAAGGCAGTTGCATTGCTACCTATTGCAATAACCAGACTATCCCATGAATTTGGTAGAGAACACAATAAACTGATGTACTTATCTTCATTTGAAATTTTAATATCAATAGATGCTAACTGACTTACCACAATATTAAATGTGCTTAGATGCTCTGTCACCGAGTCTCCATCTTTCATCCTTAGGTTATACATCTTTTTCTGCAGGAACAGTTTATTCACCAAAGACTTAGATTGGTACACAGTCCCTAACTTGTCCCACAAAGCCATCGTTGTAGCTTCCCCCGATACATTCAGCAATACTGAAAATGAGACACACAATCGTATTGTGCTCTTTACCTTCCGATCCAACTTCTTCCATTCTTCGTCAGACACTCCCATTGGTTTAGTATGTGAATCTACCACAATCCATTGATATTTATCCACCAACAAATCCTCCATCTTGATTTTCCACAACTCAAAACTCTAACCATTAAATTTCTCGATCTCTATCTTTCCACTGCTCACCGTCTTCTTTCACCACCAAATTCAATCTTGCAGATCTCCCACTGAATAGGGTCTACCACAGGCCTGATCAAAACCCCTTAGCAACAAAGACCTCCCCTTGAAGCAAAAACAACTTCGATACCAAATGCAGGTTATAACCTCGTACAAAAATTACCTACATACGAATTCTAAAACACATGAACTAAACAATGCGAGAGCATATCACATAAAACACATACACACAGAGATTTTCCCCTGGATCCCAAAACCGGGACTACGAGCTTGATTTTTCATTATGTTCCTTTCAACGTTATAATACATATTTATACATGCCGAAGCATTCAATACCATGGACCAAAAACCATCGCGTCCAAAACCACGGACCAAAAACTATTGTGTCCAAAAACATGTGCGAAAATCATGCACAAAACCATAGGTGGATCCACCCAACTATAACATAGGTTCCAAAAACAAAACTTTCTGGGGCATTGCCCTGAACCCCATAGAGTGGGGTTACTTGCACCCTTCAAACCCCCTATGACCCCCCTGCTACGCAATCGGCACAACGAAGGGGGGGGCTCCACTCCCCTTCTAACCCCCTCGGTTAACTACGTGGGCTAGTCGTGGAAATAATATAACACAACCCAACAACCCTAGGCCTCTCTAATTATACATTTGAAGCTACCAACAACTTCTTTAAAATCAGGGAGGCTTGGCTCCCAAAACTTGAGATAACTATCAATCAACTTCCACTTGCTCGTTTGCCTTCTAGTGCATGATTCGGCTGCTTGTACTCCGAGTTGAATGAAGGGGAATTTGAATTGAGGAGCAATAAATGAGGGGGATTCCCTCCTATAAGTCCTCTCCTTTGTCTACTTTGAGTTATTGCTGTGGCTTGACCACTAGATCCTTGACTTTGACCTCGAAATCCATCAATAATCTACATTAAATACATGTTAGACCACATGGCATAATAACTAACTCAACTCACCCTATAAGCATAAATATAATCAGAAAATCATACAATAAGCTAAGAGAATGGTTGATTTGACTAAGTTAGGAGGTAAAATGAGCCCATATAATTACCCATTTATGAGTCTCATCATCACACCTTACTGAAGGTGTTGCTCATCCTCTGAGCAACCTAGTCAATCTCTTGGTCTTTCATGGCCCTGGTGGCCTCCCTAGCATTCCAGGCTTCTAATGTAGTCTGCTCATGTTCTCCATAAAATCCTGCCTTTCTGTCTATGTCCTTCCACTGCCCCTTCTCTTCTTCTTCTCTTTTGCCTTCCAGTTTGATGCCAATCTAGTTTACCTTCAGCCTTTGCATGGAGCGCTTGTACATTGGCACTCTTTTCAAGTCCTCCTTCAGCCTCATGGGGGAATGGTATTCTCTGATTTGCAAGTTGTGGGGTAGGGTGTTCCATATTCTCACGCATGCATGCACACAGTCATCTCTAAGTAGCTTAAGCATATCTTCAAAGTGTGTAATGGCTTTTTCCTGATTGGTAGATATTTAGGGGCAGTCTGAGGGTCACTGGAAATAATTTTGTGTGTGTTGATGACTGCCATAAGATCTGATGGCTCAGATCTTATCATCAATGGTTCATTCTGATCTTTTATTAACAATCTTTTCATTTCTGCTACCCTCAATTCTTCATGGTTCATCCATGATGCCATGGCCATTAATTGCAGATCCCCTAGCTTGGCATTAGGGTCCCACACATTTAGGTCTGTGAGAGCCATGTTGTGTAGATAGGACTCTGCCATATTTGCTTTGTCCTCGAAGGTGCTTTGGTCACACAAATCCATGAACTGCCTGTAGTTTTGGAAAGGAATTATCCCTCTTTGTGCCAAAGTTTTTATTTGGAATTGAAGCCATTGATCCTTCAGATAGAGGCCATAAGACTTGGCTGGTGTTCTACCATAAGATTTGGCTGGCCATGTATACCAAATGAGTCTCTTTCTCCTGCAGCTACCTCCTTAGTAATTCATTCTCATTCTCAAGGTGGCTTCTTGTAATGGCTTCTCTGTCTCTGAGAACACTCAATTCCCTACCCATTTCCCTGAGTTTGTCTTCCATGTGGCCAATATCCTCAACTCCTTTGGACTTGGCTATCTGCATCCACCTATGCGTTCTCACCCTCTCTTTTTCCAATTCGAAAAACAATGGAATTGCAAATTTCTGTGGGATTATCTTGCCTCCCTCAAGTAGTCTATAATAGGAGTCAAGATTAGGCTAGAGGTCAGGTTCTTGTAACTCTTGTGCTTCCTCTTTCACCTCTGGCTGTCCTCCTATATTTTCCTCAAGTTTTTGTCTCCTGTAGGATTGTTTTAGCCTCCTGTAGGTCTGGTTTAGGGTCCTATAGAATTATCTTTCCGTTCCATGTAGAAGATCTTGTAGTCCTCCTTTCATAGGTTATGGGTGTCTTGGAAGGAGATTCTTTCACCTTGGCAGATGGTGAATCTTCAATGTTAATGGGAGTCTTTGATGAGGGCTAAGGTTTTCTTGTTTTAATTCTGGTGCTCTTCCTTGCCCTGAAATACATGGAGGTTTTTCTTTTCCTCTTCTGCTTCTGCTTGACTGTGTACTAAGGGCAGTGAGGGCAACTGCTGCTTCTCTTTCCAAAGTTTCAGGAGACTCTTCTCTTTGCTCTGCCCTCTCTGCCTTCTTTTCTCCCTCTTCTGTCTTTTTTTCCTCCTCCTGTTTTGTCTCTTTTTCTACCTCTTATTCTGTCTCTTCAACTCTCCCCTCCTCTATTTCTTTTCTTTCCTCTTTCCTCTCTTGCTCTGCTATGTCACCACTGGCTTCATCTTCTCCTCCTTGCTGTTCTCCCTCCTCACTGATAGCAGGACTAACATCATAGGTTAATGCCTTGATGTCATCCTCAACTGTCATATTTCTAAAAACTTCCCATGCTATAGGAATTGTAAGGGTATGGAGGGCTTCTTCTACTAGGATCTTGATTAGGCCATGGTGAGCTAGCTGTTGTGAATTTCCTTCTTGTAATTTGGTGCTGGAGTCAATAAGGGAATGAAGGAGAAAGTAAGGGATACTGAGCTTTTGATGTGCTGGGGTATCCATGCCATATCTTAATTCTTGGAGGATTCTAAAATGATATCCATAAACAATGTTGTGCCACCCCTCACAAGAAATGAATTTGATCAGTTGGTAGCTAACCTCATCCCAGGGATATGGTACACTATTCCTCCTAATTCCATTTTTGTCTTCAACAGGGGTTTCATTATCTTGGAAAAATTTCCTCTTGGCAGCCTCGCCAATTATTTTCTCATCTTTACTCCAAGGTAGCCCAAGAGGAAGGGTAGTGACCCTACTGATGAATTCAGGGTTTATTTCAAAGGAGAGGCCTCTAATGGTTACAGTAGCATGAGTTATTGTGTGAGGAACCCCAAAGAGAGAAAATTCATGGGCAGTTTCATCATCAAACCCTCTAAACTTCTCAAAGAAACTCATCCAGTTTGCCCTTGTAAATATTTCCACCACTTGAGGATGTGCATGGAGTCTAGTCAAGTTAGTGGGCTCTTTTTTTATAAACCCCCCTAGCATACTGCCTGTACTTCTTTTGAAAAACCAGATATGGATGTGGAGACAAAGAATTTTGAGTGAAATAGAAAAACAGAGCGGATAGTGTTTTTTTTTTAACAAAATATTTTTTTTTATGTATTTCTACCCTCTAGAAGACTCATTTTATCTTCAATTTGAGACCAACTCTTTCACATTTTGATATTAAATAGAGGGCATTCATGAAACCTACCTCTTCATACTGATATTCGTGCCAAAAATCATGTTTCCTTCCTTCAAAATGACTCATTTCCCCTCCTGTAGAAGCCCGTTGTCCCTCCTGTAGATTTCTTGTAGGTGCTCTTGTAGAAAACTTGTAGGGCTCCTGTAGAAGATGTTGAGAGAAAAAATATGGAGAAAATCGATGGAGGATGGTGGATATGAGGTTGTGGGGGCATAATAAGACTGTTGTGTGGCTGAGTTACGAGGAGAAAATAAAGAAAACGTGGTGAGAATGCGCAGGGAGGAGTGCTCATTACCTTTTATGGTTGTTTTCGGTTATGAGTGCTGAGCTAGCAAGGTGTACGTTGCCTAGATTAGGACCATTGGTATCCACCTACTTGGTCATTATGACCCCCCTTGTAATCATCCCCTCATTACTGCATCGGAGTTAACTCTTCCTCCCACTACCTATCCTTCGCATCTTTTGCTTGAGTTGACTGTGCGCACGTGTGGGTGATATCTTGGTTAAGTGGAGTCAACTAAATGAAGATGGCCAAGTTAACTAGCTGCCTTTCCCTCTTTCAATTTCAACCATCTCATTTCCTTTGTATGATTCCTAATTACACAAATGTAGATAGAGGAGTGACTTAGCTACTTACTTGTAATCCAAGTGTATTTGTTGCCATCGACTGTGAGGTGTTGTGGCTTTCTCTGCTGCATGCCTTCATTTTCCTTCATGCATGTTGTCTATGCTTGTTGATGTGTTGTTGTGTGTTTTTGCAGGTTCTTATTTTGCTGGAGCTGAGTTGCATATGCCTTTTCAACCTTCAGATGTTCTATCCCTTACTGTTGGTGCTAGACTTCTATGGGATCAGCTGCTACAGGAATTCCTATAGGAGCTCCTATAGATGCTTGTCCCCTTGAAACTTCAGCTATTTCCCTGTCCTTGGAGCTCAAGAATGATGCCAGAGGTGAATATGAATGATGGAGGGATAGTAGGTAAGCTTAAGGTAAAGTTAATGGTGCCTTTTCCTCCTTTTATTTTGGTTTTTTTTCAAAACTGAAAAATTGTTTTTCTATGTTTTTCTTGGAAAGGGAAAAAAAATAATAAGAATGATGCTTGGAGTGTGTTGAAAGCTTGAAAATGATGGAAAGGAGGTTTGAAGATGGTAAGAGGGATTATAGGTTCCTCATAAAGCTTTTCTTGTCCCTCAAACTGTCTCTTGTAGACACTTTTGACTCTCTGTAATTCTTACAGGAGCCTCCTGTAGAAAATGCAGTTTTGGAAGAAGAGGTACAATGGGGTGAAAGAGATGCCAAAAATGATGGAGAAAGGTGTGGAGAAGATGATATGGATTTTGGTATGAATGTCATGGTCCCCTTAGCACCTTTTTCTGCTCCATGTAGTCCTCCTGCAAACCTGCAATGCAATAAAAATTCATTTTTTCTTTCTCATTTTTTTTTGTGTAAACAACTAGGACGGCTTAGAGAGGTTTTCACCTTAATTGCCTACCCTGGGTGCCTCCAAGGGAGGTTTTAACCTAGGAATCTTATTCTTTTCCCCTTTTTTTTTACATCACCGGGCCTCCTCAGAAGAGGTTTTCAACCCAATGATGGGACTCAAGCACCTCATGGAGGTTTTCACTTGAGTCCTTATTTTTTCCTTTTTTTCTTCAGTGAGTGGGTGAAGTGGAAGCTAAGACATGCTCCACTACCATCACTATTTTATTCAAATCTTCAATAAACTCTCGCTTGGAGAGGGGTTTCTTGTAGACTTTCAACCGATGTCCATTGACAAGCATGGGGATGGCTTCATCATCAATGGTTTTGAGCAGAACTGAACCATTGTCATTGCATTTCTCCACAGTGTAGGGTCACAACCATATTGTCCTCAACTTGCCTTTGAAAATCTTGTATCTTGAATCATAGAGTAGTGCCCAGTCTCCCTCTTGGAATTGCTTCTCCCTGATATTTCTGTCATGCCATATCTTTCTCTGAATCTGAACTACTCTGTATGGAGAAAGGCTTGTAATTTGTATTCATCCAATCCATTGAGCTGAAGTAATCTCTCATTCTGTGCATGGATGAGGTTTAGGTCCAGCCGAGCTGCCATGCTTAGGGTATTTAATTAAAACTCTATTGATAGCAAAGCCTTCTTCCCGTAGACTAGTTCATAGGGTGTGAACCCGGTGGTGGTCTTCCATGTTGTGTTGTAAGCCCAAGTGGCCTCAACTAATCTGTCCACCTAGTCTTTTTTGATGTTGCTCGCTACCTTGGTTAGGATCCCTTCCAATGCTCTGTTAGTGACCTCCACTTTCCCATTGGCTTGTGTATGGTAAGGGGTGGAAGTCCTGTGCTTGATCTTATGATGTGTGAGTAGGTCTTCAATTAGGTTGGAAGTGAATTGACTACCTTGGTCTGTGACCAACTCTCTCGAATACCTGAACTTGTAGAACATGTTTTTCCTCAAAAACTTAGCTAATTTTTCCTCTGTCGTTGATTTGATTGCTTTTGTCTCTGTCCACTTTGTCAGGTAGTTGGTGCACACAATGATGTACTGCTTCTGCTTTGAAGGAGGGTTGGTAGACCCCACAAAGTCCATGCCCCACTTCTCAAATGGCTCAAAGGTCACTTGAGGTTGCATGGGAATTTCATCCTTTGGAGTGGGTTTCCCCATCCTCTGACACCAATTACACTGACTCGTGTATCTCCTCACATCCTGATGAAGAGTGGGCCAGTGGTAGCCTGATTGCAATATCTCGAAGGCAGTTCTTTTTGCTACAAAATGACCTCCACAAGGACCGTCATGATAGGTCAGGAAGATGTCAAAGAATTTCTCCTCCCTGACACATCTACTCAAGATCTAATCTGGGCCAAGTTTGAAGAGATTGCCTCCAATCAAGGTGAAAGGAGCGCTTTTCCTTACTATATTTCTCTTCTCTTTTGAGGTTAAGTGTGGTGGGAAGTGTGTTGAAACCAAGTAGTTTGATATATCAGAAAACCATGGAGAGAGTACTGATATAGAAAATAGGTGTTCATTTGGCATTTGGTCATCCACCATTCCTTCTTCACCTGTAGGCAAACTCTAGACAAAAATTCAGCAACAACATTCTCTTTACTAGAATTATCAATAATGGTCATATCAAACTATTGCAGTAAAAGCAACCATCTAATAATGTGAGCATTTACATTTGGTTTGTTCATTAAATATCAAATTGTATCATGATCAGTGTGCACAAAGGTTTGATAGCTTATGATATAATGTCTGAATTTGTTTAAGGAATGCACGACAGCTAGGAGTTCCTTCTCGGTCACTGTATAGTTTAACTCTGCCTTTAACAAGTTTTTGCTTATAAAGTATATGGCATAAGGTAACTTTTCATCAATTTGTCCAAAGGCTGCTCCTATTGCTTTGTTCAAGGCATCTGTCTGAATGTGAAAGGGTAGGGCCCAGTTTGGGCCTCTGAGAATTGGGGTAGTCATTAGCTTGCTCTTAAAGGTATCTAGGGCTTCTTGACAATTTTCCGACCATATGAACTCAAAATCTTTGCCTAGGAGGCCAAACAAAGGAGAGGCTAACTTGCTGAAGTCTTTAATGAATCTCCTGTAATATATAGCTAAGCCTAAGAAGCTTCTGACATCTCTCACCTTTTGAGGAGGTGGGACCCTTTGGATGATGGCAATTTTGTTGGGGTCCACCTGCAATCCTTGTTGAGATATTACATGACCTAGCATGGTCCCTTCAGTCATCAAAAATTCACATTTGTCCAGATTGAGGGACAAGTTTATCTCAATACACTTATCTATAACTTTTCCTAGGTTAGATAAAGCTTCCTGAAATTTAGAGCCATAAGGAGTAAAATCATCCATGTATATTTCTACTGCATCATGAACCAGTTCAAAAAATATACTCAATACCGCCCTTTGGAAAGTGGCTGGAGTGTTGTAAAAACCAAAAGGAAGGACCCGATATGCAAAGGAACCCCAAGGCCAAGTGAAAGTGGTCTTATCTTGGTCTTTCGGGCTGATTTGAAGCTGATTGTACCCACTAAACCCATCTAGGAGGAGAAAACTTTTTCCCTGCCAGACTGTCTAACACTTTATCTATGGAAAGTAAAGGAAAATGGTCCTTTTTAGTGGCTTTGTTCAATTCCTGATAGTCGACACAGATTCTCCACTTACCATTTTTCTCTGGCACTAGCACCAAAGGAGAGACCCATTGACTGCCAGAGATGGGATAGAATAATCTTGCATCAAGCAATTTCTGTAGATCTTGCTTAACAATATCTTTAAGTGCTAGGTTCATCCTCCTTTGAGGCTTCTTGACTGGCTTGCAATCTCCCTTGATGTATATATGATGAGTACATACTGAAGGGTGCACTCCCTTCATCTCCTTATAACTCCAAGCGAAGGCATCTAGATGTTTTCTTAGTATGCTACATAGCTCCTTCTCCTGGGAAGTAGATAGGGATGGATTGATTTTCAATGTTCTTTCTGGGCCGAACTCTATATTTTTAACATGGAGAGAAGTGGGGTCGGGCACACAGAGATCAGTTGAGGGGTTTTTTTGGGTTTCTCTTATTATGTCTTCTAATGGTGATACATTGGGAGGTGGATTCTGAATCAAATTTTCAATCATATCATCCTCATCTTGTGTTTCCCCCCCATGGTGATTTCTAATGTATAAGGTGGTGCAGAATAAACTTCATCCTTATCCTCCTCCTCCAACGAGAGAGGTAGATCATGTTCTAGCAAGGGTTGGGCGGGAGGATATAGGATTAACTGCTTGGACATGTGCCCATTCTTTATGGTCATGTTCCCAGCTCGGCAACTAATGTAGGCATCAACTGTAGCCAACCTGGGTCTTCCCAAAATGAGAGTATACCCAGTGAGCTTTTCCTTTGGCTGGAGAACTAAGAAATCGGCAGGGTACTCCCAAGAATCACTGGAGACCATCACATCTTCCACAATCCCCTCAGGGGTCACTGTGGAGCAGTCTTCTAGCTACAGCACTGTCGTGGTCTTCCTCAAGGAGCCTTGGAGGTTAAGTTTGAGCACTGTGTCCTTTGTCATCACATTAATGGTAGCTCCCAGATCAATCAAGGTATGTGGAACCATTGTGCCATTGATGTGGACATAAAATAATGGGCTTCCAAGGTCCAATTTATTGGACAGATTATCTGCCCCAATATCAGGTTAGATAGTTGTCCTATGACATTGATGGTAGGGGCATCTCTATTGCGCCTTCCTGGATGCCTAAAGCACTTCTCTTTGATCAACCTATTGTAGATAGGCACATCTTTTATGGCTTGGAGAAGTGGTATCTTCACACATAAATGTTTCAATTCTTGCAGGAGTTCAGTCTCTTCTGGGGTAGGCTAGATTGTCATGGATAGTCTCTCAGGAAAGGCTGGATTTGCTTTAGGTTCACTTTCCTCTTTATCTTCCTCAAACTCCCTGGGTGGAGGCTGGCTATTTGGGAGAACTTTCCCGGATCACAAGTTAATTTCTTAAATCTCCACAACATAAGTTGGGCATGATGGTTCGCCACTATACACTTACTTAGCCTATCTATTTTTCGGGTTCAGATTTGGCTAGGCAGGCATTTGGGGTTGCCTTGGTGGAGCAGAAGGTAACAGTTGTGGTTGGGCAGGTGGTGGAGGTAGAAGAGTGGGAACAGAGTTGTATTGGGGCCTCCACCCCTGATGAGATGCATTCCACTAAGGTTGCGGCTGAGCATAGGATTGAAATGAATGGGTGGTCTGTTGGGCGTGATATTGAGATGTGAAGGACCAAGGAGGAGGCGTGGACTAGGAAGGATGAGCAAGGGGGCCCCAAGAAGGTATGGAGGTGACTTGGTTGGGGTTGTAGTATGCCTGATATGTCCTGTTATCACTAAAAATATTTCAAAGGAAAAGGGTAAGGTAAGGGATTTTTTGGCAATCAAATGTTTGGGTGATAAAGATCTCGGGTCAAAAGCAAGTTGTTTCAAATAATTCAGCAGTTTCG